>JBBPRA010000007.1:0-197260 GCA_038092775.1 Boletus rubescentipes
AGAGGTGACATCGTCGTGGGGAGAGTCTTGTTTTCTGCGTTTCTTGGGGGGCTGCGAGGGCGCCTGTTGTGGTTGAGACTGCTGGGGTTGTTGCTGCTGCTGCTGTTGTTGTTGCTGTTGCTGTTGTTGAGGCTGACGTTGGTCCATGTGTAGTGCAGAGTGGAGGGAAATGTCCGAGTGAGGAGGGAGGATGTGTGTCATCGCTGATCGCGCGCTGTCGCCTGCACAGGCCCAGTCAGCGCGCCTTGGCCCGTCCTCGCCCTCCTTTGTCGTTGTCATCACGTGATTGTTTCTACTAAATAATTATTAATTTATTAATTTCCCCTTCCCTCGACCCCCGACCATGCAGCATCACCACCCCAACACGTCCGAGTACACCCTCGACACCGTACACGACACCGACCCCCTCTTGCCACGCCACCACAATGCCCGCCCCTCCTCTGCACGTCTCCTCCTCTCCGCCGCTCTCCGCATGGCCGCCCTCTTTGTCGTCGCTACCTTGCTCCTCGGTGGCACCCTCTTCCTCGCACTTCCCACCCTCTCTCCGTGCGTCTCCTTTCTTTCTCTGACCGTTCTTGCTCTCACCCCCCTTCCAGCGACGATCGTCCCCTTCTCCACATACCAAAGTCGTTTGATGACCTCAAAGCCCTCAACGGCCTCCTGAAGAAGTACCGTGACATCTATCCGCAGCGCATAGTCGTCTGTTATGTCATCACCTATCTATTGTATGTCGCCCTCCCCCTTCCCTTTCCCCTCTCACTCTCCCTCGATAGCCTCCAGGCTTTCTCTGTCCCAGGCTCCATGTATCTTTCCATCCTCGGCGGCGCAGTATGGGGTGTCCCCATCGCCCTCCCCCTCACCTGCACCTGCATCGCTACCGGCGCTACTCTTTGCTACTTTATCAGCGCCGCCTTTGGCCCCGCACTCCTCACCGTTCCAAAGTGGAAGGCTCGTCTCGACACATGGTCCGAAAAACTCCGTCAACAAAAGGACAACATCATTTCTTTCCTCGTCATCCTCCGCATCGCGCCTCTTCCCCCTCACTGGGTCATAAACATCGTCTGTCCCCACGTTGGCATCGGTCTCGTGCCTTTCTGGACAAGCACTTGGCTTGGTGTCTTTGGTGTCACCGTCATACACACCACCATCGGCGGTGGTCTCGACGAAATGACGTCTGCCGCTGATTTCCATCTCTTTTCCTGGAAAAACTTTTTCCTCTTGTCCGCCGTCGTCGTCGGCGTCTTGGTACCCGTCGGCCTCCGTTACTACTTCAAGCACCAAGTTGCTTCCGCAGCGACCGTCGAAGCACAGGATCTACTACCCGAAGACGCTGATGACCCCATTCTCGCCGTCGGACCCGTCCCCCTCTCAAAGAAACCCACTTCCCCTCTAGGAAGTATCTATGCCAGTCAGCCTAACACACTCTATGTCGATCAACAAGTCGAACGAGATCAAGACATTGATGAAGATGACGACGACGACGACGATGTCATATTAGAGGCAGGACCAGCCATTGTGATTAAACCACCACAAGACGGGTGCAGCTCCGGAAGCGCTACCCATTGACATTCTACCTAATCTTATTAGATTCGATCTACCATCTCGTCATGTATCATTGTACCGATCAGTATCGTATCTTTATTGTTACAGTAAAAGATGGCGATCCGAATGTCACTGACGTGGCTGTGCTCTTCGAATTGGATTGTCCCTCAGAACATACCTTTGCCCTTTCTCCGTCAGTACTTTTCTCGTCGAGCTTTCTTATAGCCTAATCCACAATCAGCTTCCAGGCCGTCAGATCCCACATGCTACATGATACCAGACGGTTGTAATACACCCAACGAAGATCCTCCAAACCAAACGCCACTTGCAAATGTGTCCACCCAATCGCCCACAGCGACAAAGACGGTACTTCCAAGCGCCGAGTCTTCAGTGTTGTCCAAATCATATCCCATGACACATCCGTCCGACGTCCCCCCGCGTCCCTCCACCGCCCCACCTCACCCGTCCACCGACCCACCGACCGACTTGCAGACCCGCACAACGCTTGTATCTCATCTTCGTGCCCGCAATCTTCTCCTTCAGAAAGCGATCTCCCACATCGACGATGCCGTCCTTTCTCTCATGGCTGCCCGATCTGGCATCCCTAGTTCCAAGATACAACAAGTACGTGGCGAAGCGAGGAACAGGAAAGACTTGTTAGATAGAGTTGATAGGGCTATCAAGATGGCCCAAAATGGTGAACTCCACGAAAACAGTCTGGGCGGAGACACGCGTGGTGAAGCTAGATCGGGGACTGGAGGTGAGAGGTATGCTACTAACTCCTCTTTTGGTCAACGTAAAACCATGTTTAATCGATTTATGAAAGGACGTCCACAGTATCCGGGCCCGTTGATACAGTTCAAGCCGGAGTGCTTTCTGGAACAACTCCGCCCGTTCCTCATCCACCCTCGGACACTTCCTTGGATGCGCCTCAACTCCGCCGATCATCCTCGCAGCCCCAGTTGGGTCCTTCCACGGGGCAGCCACAAGTCCCCACAAAGGTGTACACGCTTTCCGAACTCATCGATCGTCGGAAAATTCTTCAAGAGTCGATTGTCTCCTGGCAAAAATTCGCTGCAGATTTACGCGCCACTCGACCCGACCTTGAGACTCAAGCGCAGTCTCAGGCTGCCCCTGATATTATATCGACTCAAACATCCCCGCCGTCGACTGCACCTGCTCAAGAGTCTTCCTGGACAGCCAAGTACCAACGAGCACAGTTTGAGATAAAGCGCCGCGAAGACCTGTTAATCCGACTAAACCAAGCCATCGCCCAAGTCTCTCACCCAACTCCGGAGCAGTTCGCCGCCCTCGCATCCTATATACCCCCTCCGCTCGACAAGCCCCGCTTTGACGCAGCTTATGCTCATTTCTGCCAAGGAAAATCCATTCAATTGAATACGACCATCATCATGCCAGATGTGCACAAACCCGTGATTGATGTATACGCACTGCATGTTGCGGTCATGCAAGAAGGAAGTTTTGCTAGGGTTGGTCAACGAGTTGCTTCATTCCGTCGTGCCCTGTGTGACGAGATTCAATTATTCAGGTAGCAGCTCGCAAATCTTGGGACGCGGTTGGTGGTCGGCTTGGATTCATACGAACGGCTGCCACTGCGTCTGAGCCGGCGAAATCCTCCCCCGAGGTAGCCGCTCAACTAGAGAAAGCCTATAGAGACCGCCTTCAGCAATTCGACCATCTCTACGTGAGTTCTGTCATCGAGACCGTCCGAAAGCGGATGGCAGAGCAACAGAAAAAGCCTTGACTGGATGGATTGTCGCGCCGCCCCAACGCAGCGCCCTTGATCACTTGACGGATATGGGCGGGTTCCATTCCCCTACTATAGAGACTCGACGATCTTTTTTTCGGTCAGGGTCTGGAACACACATCATTTACACTCAGCTCTCGTTTGCCATTTCGGAAAGACGGTTGATCATGATTTACAGATTTTAACCATACATAACATCGTTCCTAACTCTGCTTGTTCATGTCCACGCTACTATTCATATCCCATACCCAACCGTACGCCATGCACTACAGTATCATAGACTTTGTCGGTGCACTTGAGCAACAGCGCTATCGGTTTGGCAATATCCATGCCCAGACTGGAAGCACGTCACATTTCTGTCGGATTATTTGTACGTCCGACCTGAAACAACGTTGCATTCCTTTCACTGATCGAAGAAAATACAACGCTGCTCAGCCCATGCGGCGTGTGCTGCCCGATCGTTATGAAGTTGGTGAACAAAGCCTATAATACTGCCTCACGCACTGGAATGAGGTTAAGGTTCTGCGAATAGTGAAACAATATTATAAATATTTTTGAGGTTTAAACAACGTGTGACAAGTGCGCGAAAACAGCCTCCGTTGCGCTCATGGTACTCGAGGCAGTTACTGTAGCAGTCCCTTTATCCTTTGATTGTCCCAAGAAAAGGTACGGCTAACGGTAAGCGTTTGCGCATCGCGGTTAGATATAGTTACTTGCAAGAAAATAGAGTTTTATCTGATAACTCAATCCCAGCAAAAAAAAAAAAAGAATATAAAATAACACATGGAAATCTAAGAGGGGAAAAAAAAGCGAGGCATTTTCCCCCTTGCGGGCGAGAACGAGGGCAAGCTTCGCACGCACGTTCACGTCCTGATGCTCCACCACCCGGCACTGGTGGTGTGGACGAGGCGTGGGGTAATCAAACAAGCTGAGTGCAGTTGGGACACCGGGGACACCAATGGGCGCACGCCGTTGGCGGTCTTAGCGCCGAAGACCGCCAACTGGAGTGGATTTATCCGCGGAGTATGTATGTATTTTCTGTAATAAAATTGATGTAGAGATACCTTTTTAGGGAGGGCTTCGTATGCAAGAGAATATTTCAAAGTCCGCATTGGTCCGTTATGGTCTGTGCTTAGCAGGTGTTTGGAAGGTCGGACCCAACCTCGCTCCCACCACCAGCATCCTTCTGTGCTTGCTGCAGTTGCCCACCCTCTTCCCCGCCGTTGCGCACGGCCCCCTTGTTCCCGACAACGTTCTCGGCCCTACCTCGTACGTCGACCCCGTCCTGGCCGCCGTAGCGTTATACAGCACCCTAAAACATTCATCATCCACTAAATCCAGCACTTTGGATTATGGCCGATCGCATGCACCCGTATCCCATGTTTCCCCAGAACCTCACGCCCAACTCCCTACAACAGTCCCAGATCCCTCAACAGCCACCCCAGTCTCAGCAACCCGACCCTCAGATGATTTCGGCGCTCTCTAACCCCGAGCACAGTCGCATGTGGCAGCAGATGAATCAGCTCCAGAACCCATACCGTCAACAACAGTCGGGCGATTTGGCTGCCTCTCAGATGAACCACCAGGCAAGTCTCCCCTGTACATTTTTTTCCGCCGCCTCTGCCATGTCTGGGAAATTTCTTTGCCTCACGTTCATGAGATGTACATGACTATCCGTATGCGATCATCATATGAGTGGTCAATCCCCCTTTCCCCCGTATATAATATCTTATCACTGGCTACTGCGCTGGAGACAATCTTTGCTCCCGTCCGAGTTTATATCTCTGAGAACTGATTTTCTCGTAATTACGTCTATACTGACATTTTCCTCGTTTAGATGCAGGAATTCGCGCGAGGGCAGGCTCTCTCCCATGCTCAAGGTCAACCTCTTGTTCAGCAGCTTCAACAATCCTTTGGGCTTAACGCTCAACGCATGAACCAATCTGGCCCTGTTTTCCACGATCCTCAGGCGAACCAGCCCCAGTCCCTCGTACCGTCCAATTTCTCTAATGTGTCTATGAATACCCAGCAACAGATGAAGGCAGCGTTCAACATGAACCCCATGATGCATGCAGCGATGAACAATCCCGGCGTTTCCCGCCAGCTCAAAATGCTCAGTCAACAGGAAATGGTTCGCCTCCAGCAGTCTGGCCTTGGCGCCCAGCATGCGCCGAATCAACCAACCGCCGTGGACATGTTTGCTTCCCCATCCATGCAGCCTTCTCAGGATCAAATGCATGGTTCCCCCCATCCTACTGCACCACCCATAGGCCCACCTGGCGCCAATCAGGGGATGGTACCTGGGAACCAGCAATCGAACGTTCAGAAGAGAATGATAACGCAGGCCGAGTTCCAGGAACGGAAGAATTATCTTCTCACCCTGATATCGCAGTCTGAGAACAACATCACGTCTCTCGTGCAGAGTGTACGCAATGCGACTTCCGTTGATCCCCACGTACAGCAAAAGCTCGGTCAGTTCCGCGCCGAGCATGCTAACCGGAAGGAAGTGTATAACAAATTCGTATCCACTTATGGCGCCATGGTGACTCAGCAAATGGCGAACGGTATACCATCGAACATGTCTCACATGTATGTCCTTTCGATCATTGGGTCTCTGTTTATCGTTGACGTTTTCGTAGGAACCCTATGGCGCATTCCACCTCGCAACAGTCTTTGCAGGCATCCGTGTCCAACCCGCAGGTTCAACCTGGTTTCGTTACTCAGACTAATCAACCTGTCGCTGCACCGTACAAGTTTCCTACTGGGAATGTCCCACCCCAGATGCCTACCCAGAGTCAAGGTGCTTTGAACCAACAGGTCTCTGTTCAACCTTCGCCGATTGGACGGCCAAATACCATCCCTCCGCGAACTGGAGGTACCCCTCACCAAATGTCTGGCGTTCCACTGCCGAATAATATGTCCCCTAACCTAAGGAATTTCGCGACCCAAGGTGGACATCAGGTTCCCGATCAGACTCGGCAATCGACAGGTGTTATGCCATTGGACAAGCAGAAGTTTGAGTCAACGTATGCTCAGTTCTGTCGAAGCCAAAAGATAAATATTAGCGGTGGCCTTCGCGTTCCGATAGGGGAGAACAGGACGCTAGATTTACATGATTTGCACGTTCAGGTTATGCATGAAAATGGTGCAGCATCCGTGAGTCACCTTGGTACATGACTCTTCGAAGCCTAATCCAGAACCCAACTAGGTAACTCAGCGAGATATGTGGGCCGTCATTGGCGGTCGATTAAACTTTATCCAGTTTCTTGGAAATGACTCTGAGCCAGCCCAGAGTGGGCCCGGAATCGCCCAACAACTTCACAACATCTACGATCAGTATCTTCAGCACTTTGAGAACGCCTATGTCCTGACAGTCAAAAACAAAAATAGTCCGACAAACGGGTCACCGCAACAGCCGCCACCGACGCACCAGATGAATCCGAATCCCCTCGTTGGTAATAGCGCGACTCCTGGCATATCTGGGAACCCCACGGAGATGCCTTCGAACCCTCCTCGCCAGCTTCCCAACCAACAGCTCATCGCCGCAGCATTGCGGTATGTATTTACGAATGCCCAGGACATGCGTGCTCAACGTGTTTCTGAGCACATGATCGCCTTTGTGGAGCGTCATCGTCCTGAGCTTCGGAAGCTTTACCAGCAGCAGGTCCAACTACTCACTGCGAAGAGAAATGCAGAACAAGAGCAGCAGAATATCGCAAATGGGCAGGGTCCGTTGCCTAATATGCACGAGCAAGCGCCTGTCGGTTTGCAGCCACTCGTTCAGCGACCCCCCCAGCCAAACACAATGGTTGGTGTAGCGGGCGAAACCAAGATGGCGAACGGATCCTTCGTACAGGAAAACGTTGCAGCTGCACTTCAGAAGCAACAACCGCCGACGCAGGATGAAATCCAGCGTGCGATGACAACGATAGGTCGGCTGAAGCATATATTCCAACAACGTAGCGAGTTTTCTCTTTATATTTGCCGTGTTGCAACTGACACTTTCAAGGTCTCCCCGTAATGCCTGTACAACAAATCCCGGATGAGCAACGACAGGAATACCACCAACTCCTTGAACAAGTGTACAAGATGACGTTGGAGCTCGATGTGAGACTCCATATGTATCTCGCAGTTTTTGGAAGTGAAGATCTGCTCCGCAGATATGTCGCCATCGTGAGTTTCTGTCTCTTTGTCTCCGTCATACTTACATTGTGACTCGCTCTCTTAGGTGCTGACAGTGGCTAGGCAACGGCAGCTTTTGAGCAATTCCCCATCACAGTACATTATTAACCCGACGACTCTGCGTGGTATGCAGATGCAAATTTATAGGCTCAACGAGGAGTTTGAGAATCGCTGGCGTGCGATGAAGATATCTGCCGTTCCCGCTGGTGCTACGCCTCCTCGTTTAAACCCCGCTCCATCCATCTCGGTGCCACCGATGCAGAATATATCTCAAGTTGCTCCACCTACACCCCTGATCAACGGACGTCCAGCCTCCATCACAACGCAACAACCACCGTCTTCGCAACCCCAGCTTCACCCCCCGCCCCCTCCTCAATCCCATTCGCAGCCTAACCAGACCCAACCCCATTCCCAACAACCCATGTCACAAATAAAGAAAAATTTCCAGCCTTCCATTTCACCCGCTCCGTCAGTCCCGCCACCTCTCTCCACCATCGCATCCCCTACTCCTCCCCCTCCTCCTGCCATTGCATCATCATCCACCCCTGCTACCAGTGCCCCAACCCCTCAACCTACAAGTAGTTCACCGCAGACCCCGAAGTCGCCTCCTTCGAAAGTTGCCAAGACCAAGGGTCCAACCCGAGTTAACCGGAAGATGTCGATTGCGAGCAGGGGCCCTGCTACGCCGGAAATGGCACCATCTGTTGCTGGAGTCAAGCGTCCACCTGAAGAGGACGTCGCTGCCCTCACTAGTGTAGCTCCTTCGGAAGCCGAAGTAAGTAATGCACCATCGCCGAAGAAGGTGAAGACGGAATGGGAGGGTGAAGCGAGCGAGGCGCTTCTGAAGAAGCAACAGGAGATGGAAAACATCAAGACGGACGAGGACGCCGCTGCATTCTTTGATCGCATGAAGGAACTGTTTGCCATGACTGCGTCTACGGACAACGAGATTAATCATGACATCGCGTCTACTTTGGATCAGATTTTAGCGGGCGTGGCTCAGGAGCCTGCAGATGCAGCAGCGACAGCCGCTGCTCTTTCTGTACACGGAGTTGGGGATGCTGGTCCACCACCCACTGCTCTCTCTCCTCATCTGGGTCCCGCCAACGATGCATTCTTGGAGTTCATCGACTTTTCTTCGTTTACCACTCTGGAGGACGAGGAAAACGATTCCAAGGCACCCACGCCTGACCTGGTCCATTCGTCCGAGACCAATCCTAGCCCAGAGTCTGGCTCGGAAGGTGATTCCTTGGGTAGTACCGGATCGTCGGATAAAACCAAAATTGATGAACTAGGGGACCGTTCCGATCCTCTCCGACTTGGATCTCTAAGAGAGATTGACGGCGGCGAGTCAGCATATTATCAGGCTGGTGACTGGAAATGGGAAGGCTCGATGCATACACTCGACCAACCATGGGCAATTTTTACTTCATAGTCTCGCGTCGGTTTGTGCGTTCTGATTATTTATGCGCTTCCATCTTTATGCTGGATATACTCAATTTTCCCTCCTACACCCAAGGTGACTTAGTCATCTTCATCCGAGCTGCCCCCCCTGTTATCCTACTATTTTCTTCTTGGTTTATGTGTCATTGCTCTGTATTCTTAATGTTGTTCTACTCTGCTATCGCGTATTCTTGCTCAGACCTTGGTCTCTTAATGGATAGCTTACTGGAGCTGGGTACGGTGCGTGTTATGAGTATACAGTGAATGAGGAAAATGGTACAAAATCTATCATTTATTCAAGCCCATCTGGGGGTTTCAAGCTACGAGACTGTAACTGGCGAGTACTGGTATTGCTGAGCACCCGTGCCTTCAATGAAGCAAGGGGGTCACGACTTTGAGACGAACTGGTCGATGAAAGCGGTAAAGGGAAAGCGGAGTTCTGCAGCCTCGCTCTCCTGATACGTGTCCGCGCTTCATGTTCTCTCCTGCCCTTTTCCCACTGCTCTCGAGCTGCACTCTTGGATTCCTCGTCTTCTGCTGCGAGTTGTAATGTCTCTGGCAACCCATACCGGCCTTTGAGCTGATCATCGGCCACGCGTTTCGCAGCATCAACCTTCTTCTCTGCACGAAAACGCTTGCGCACGAGAGTCGAGAGTGCATAGGGATCACTATTATAACGATCGGACACCTCTTGCAAGGATTCGAGTCGAGGTATCTGCACTTTATTGACGTGGTCTTGCGCCGTCGTCGACTTTTCTAGCGCTGCGAGTGGATCGGCAGGCCCAGCATTGGCGTCGGGGTCTACGCGTTGTGCGTCAATAGTGGGCAAGGCAAGGCAAGGGGGGTAAAAAAAGCCATCTACGTACCGTGTATCGCGAAACCACCGTTCTCTTCTGGGTTCCATTCCTCGTCTTTCTGTCTCGCACCCGAGACGACGACGTAGCGGGTATTCTGTAACGCACATGAGATATGATATGTGGGCGAGCTTACGGCCGAGCACTGACCTTGGGGTCCGTCTGAATCTCGAACCAGCCATCACACAAGTGGCATTTGCATCGAAAGGAATAAATGGGCGTGGAGTAGTAAGACCCGACTTTCTTCTTCTCTGCATTGTAGCGAACGCCCATTCCGATGTGGTTGTTACACGTCCCACTAGAGGCACACATATAAGAACGACGCGGTAGAGATAAGTAGTATATGCGTACCACCAGATGTTGAACGGCAGTTCGAAACGGGTTATCAGGATGCCCTTGTCGAGTTTCCTGGCCCGATCGCCCAAGGCATGTTTGCCTGGAGATGCGGTGAGTGGTGATACTTGATACGATGCAAAAGGACAACCTCTGTATGCATTGAGACTCTTGTGTTTCTCTCCGTCGTAGTCTGGGGGATAGTACTTGTTGAATCCTGATGAGGGATGAGTGAAAGTGTCAGTTGGTTCGGCAGACCCGACTTTCCTTGCATGACCGTCGCTGTCAAAGGCCGATAATCACGTGAGCACGAAATTAACTAATTGACGGCTCTTGCCGAGTATAGTAGTGAACTTTAATCTTATTGATTCTCTCCAATCATCACAAAAGCCTTGGGTAGGTCGCAGCGTTCCCCTTTGTCTTTACTTTGACTCATCCATCGTTCTAGTCACCTTCTGACTCATTCACCCACATCCACTTCGCTCAGAATGAGTTACGTCGCTAAGGACGAGAAAGCGTACGATGCAGCCGGCGCCGTCCCCGCTGCCAAAATCCACAAAATCCGCATCACGTTGACGAGTAGCAACGTCAAGAACCTGGAAAAGTGTGCGTTACCCCCATCCTCCTTCCGCCCCTCGTGTCTCATGTGGTTCCAGTCTCTACCGATCTCATCAACCGCGCCAAGGACAAGCAACTTCGCGTCAAGGGCCCCGTCCGTCTTCCAACCAAAGTCCTCAAAATCACCACCCGTAAAACGGCATGTCTTGTTTGCCTCGTATACACCCTAATGCTCATTTTCCGTCCTCCAGCCTTGTGGTGAAGGTTCAAAGACCTGGGACCGTTACGAACTCAAGGTTCACAAGCGTCTCATTGACCTCCACTCGTCGAGCGAGATCGTCAAGCAAATCGTAAAGGAAATGTTTCCTGTATATCGATACCACTCTGACACCAATCTCATAGACGTCCATTAGCTTGGAGCCTGGTGTGGAGGTCGAGGTTACCATCTCCTCTTAAACCTACGTTGTACTGTATCCTCTATGTGCCAGGCCTATGACCATGGGTTGACACGACAGTCCTCGTAGAAAATTGAACCGAGAGAGTGAGTTATTGTATATGGTAGGTTTAATGAGTGTCACAACCATCAAGTCCGTACATAGATTACCATACAGCGACGTCTCTAAGGTATCGTCAGAAAAAATGTAGTCCATGCCTACGATATGTAGAGCGGTGAATCCGATGTGATGAGAAGCATACACGAGGTGAACACACGAGGGGAATAGTCACAGATATACAGCATAAGATCCAATGACCGGTCGGTGGTCACTCCGGCCTTCTAGGAGACGCATTCCACGGTCATCCAGACTGCTGTAACCCAGACATATGATGTCGCCTTTGGTAGGATGGGGCGCAAGGTTGAGTGTTGACTCCTGGGTAACGATACTCTGGGAGGTGTCTCTGCGAAAAGGAAAGAAACGCCAACGAGTCGACGGTGGTGGTGTTGGTATAGGATCCTTAGGAGGAACAGGAGGTGGACATTCTAGGAGACCATCACTTCGGGGAACCAGCGAGGATGACGGTGAATTAGAAGCGACTTCTGAAGTCTTCTGAGTTGGCGGAACGTCCGTAGAAGAGACACGCGTAGAATTATCAGAGCCTTGCGTCAGTGGCCGCACAGAGACGTGACCATCCTCTTGTACCTCATCAACAGTTTCTGTTGATCTGGTTCGACTGGGGATCCGAGGTGGCTTGGGTATGTTCAACGACATTGGTCGGTTGCCTGTGGCTGTCTTCGTCGCCGGCCGACTGAAGTAGTCTTGTTTGCCACAGGACATAACTTCAGTAGAGTTCGGTGAGCCTCCCGAGTCGCGCCGAACTCTAGCTGAAAACGGTCGAATTGCTTGGGAGATTAGAGTACCCACTCGAGTCCGTTGTCTTGCTATTTCAATTATTTCTGGCTCCACATCACCAACATCAGGCTTGACGGTCGACTTCCATAGAATGCGGTCGCACCTGCAATTATCTCAAGATTAACCACTAACTCGATTTCACTGGAAATTATACCAACCAACTAGGAACCCGTTGTTTATGAGAAGAGTCATAGACAGCAATGTCATCGTCATCCCCGTTGGGAGGTTCGATGGGCGTTGAAGGGACAGACTTAGTAGAAAACCCCCGTGAGGGTCGAGGAATCAAGACGTGCTGCTTTTCGGGTGGACCCAACAGTCCGGATGTTTCGGGCGGAAGCTCAATAGGGCTTGGTGGGAAATCTTCAACCGAAGGTCCTGAAGACGGTGGGTGTTCAACAATGTCGGGAGATTTCGACCTTGCGGCAATATCTCGTAGGCCACGCTTGTTCCGCAACCATGGTGGAGGCGCTCGAGAGACAACGGTTGGCGCGAGGAGCGCCTTCCACTTTGCCTTTGCTTTCTGAGCAGCTACAGTCAAGGCCACACGCCCACCTTCACCTACAGTCGGATTCGAAGTAAATGGCGTGAAATAGTCGTCATCTTCGGGCTCCGAGGCAACGCCCTTGGAGTGCAGGGTCCACCCTGATGATGCCAGCGAACGCGATTCGCCCTCGGCATCCTCCCCATTTTCTTCCTCTTCGCCACCCTCTCTTTCAGTCTCATTACCATCTATGGGAGAGCGCCTGCTACGCCGTCGTTTTGTTTTAGACCGGCTCGCGACATTGTACTTGAAAGTTGGCGGAAAGTTGATAGTCGCTTCGTGGAAACCAGAGAATGCCGAATTTGTCTCCATCTGCCGTTTCAGTTGATCAAACGCAAATGCCTGTGCATAATCTGAGGGTAACTATATTCAGCACAGCCCATGGAAAATCAAGAAATCACAGGGAGACACGCACCATGTCTAGAAATCAGCCAATCCGCGTGCAATCGGGTAATATCTAATCGAAAATTTAGGTCGCCGCAGAGGAAGGTATAGTCGAATCTGTCTGTAATGTCTGATAGAGTGTAAGATCACGTTATTCGGGGATCATTCAGCTGACTGATCACCTTCTCTTGACGTTCTGGGATCATGGGGTTGCAGAAAATCGTCCACCGCAAGCTCAGCCTAGAAACAAGTCAACAACGTCGTGGCACATCATGCACAATAATCCGACCTTGATCTTTGCTAAATTTGCGAGCCGGTGATGAACCTTGCCCTCATGCGCTACAAACAACATAATGTCATGAAATGAGTGGTTACCATAAAACGCTGCGTACCAGCCAGGTGGGCGTTTAAGAACAAGAAAGTGGAACCATCGATTTTGAGGCTGACACCGACGCCACCCTTGTTGCCGACACGTCCACCGATTAAACCAGCAGTAACAGCCGATTTTGAGAATCCTATAAGAACCGTCAGCGGGCAACCTTCCCGGGTAGATATTAACCTACCTTCAACTAGGTCACGCAAGTCTCTATGAATGTAGACTGAAAGATACAATCCCATCATTCTCTCTTTCACCAGAGGCATATAGGGTCCCATTTCCGACTCCTTAACGGTTACACGACGATGAAGCGAATGACGCTTTGGTGAAGCTGCGATATCTTTGAGTCCATGCTCTGCTTGTATCTGAGGATTCGCTTGCGTTCGATGACACAACCAGTGTTCGAGCATAGATGTCCAACCGGAGTGATTAAAGTTCACCACGATTTCGTCTGGAAGATCGTCCGAACTCTTCCACCCACGGCCAGGCTCGTCTCGCTCCTTATCCTTGCGCTTGAGACTTTGCAAATGGTGGAGGTGTTTCTCGTAGTCCTTGTCATCGCTCTTATCCTTGTCTTTCTCCTTGTCGGGTATTCCGAGCTTGATGCCAGCACCGAGGCCCATGGGTATACCTGCGGAACTGTCCATGATTGTGCACAGCGCACAGCCCAAGATCCTTACCAGACGAGCTTGGGCACTCTTGCCCTGCTCTTCAAAAAAAGAAAAAGTCAGCTTAGCTGGGATACAAAACAGCTGAAACCACCTACACCACAATAAGATGATACGGATGAACAGGCTCCGTAGATAGTACAGGGAAAGTTGGCACGTCATCTGGGGCGCACTTGTGGTTCCCGTGTGGAGACACAGCACCCAGCAATTCTTCCAAGTCGCCCTATGCACCAATGTAGCTAAATGTATGAGCACAGCTTCAGACGTACCTTGGGCAACGAGTCGTGCATATTCCACGTCAATATCCTGATCTTCAGAAACTTTGGATGCTTCCGCGAAGAGTGGAGCTTGGGGGATGGAAAAGCGACGTCATTCTGAGGGAAAGATGGTGACGTCGCTGTGGCAGGAGACGTAGGGAACAGAGACTGTAATCTTGCGAAGACAGTCTGTTGACCTGGGTGGTCACCGTCAGACCGGCAGGAGACGTGGCGACGGAGTCGAAAAACTACCTTGACGCGCTGACCGAGGCAGTTGTGGGATAGTTTGAGGGTGCTGGGGGACGTTTGCGAGCATTGTATGCCCTGAGATGGGGCCGTATGGCCTGTTCTTAAGGTTGTCGAGGCGGTGGTCCAGAAGAAAAGGAAGAGAACATGAGCGATGATCGCGGTCAGTGTTAATGAACCCGTCCTATGCAGTACTGATTATGTAACCAAGTTCCCTCAGTGATCAAGCTTCAAGAACGAAATACTAGATAAATCCAGAGAGTCGTGGAGTCGTGGGCATCCCATCAGTCAAAAAGTGGTTCACTCCAAGGCACTCGGTGTGCATACTGCACCGTAGGCTGTCCTGTCCGTGTCTATCACGGTCAGCGTGTCTCCCACCCTCGACCCAACGTGGATAACCCGAGGCGAAACGCTCGGGAACACCCACAATTGCAACAGCGGTCATTATTGCCGTCTAGAGAATCAGAGCAGTGTACAGCCCACTTTTCTGCGGCGCGGTCCTGCAGCTATTGCGTTTCTTCTTCTTTGGGGCAATGCACCAATTTGTCGAGCAGTATCACGCTAATTTTACGCGCTGCAGCGGCTAAGAGGTGAGTTCTTTCGGGCCCAACTAGTCACCGAAGGAGAAGCTTACCGATATTCTTGATCAACTGCATATTGAGGATGCTTGGTAGTTCTGCCTAACCACTTGATAAGGCATACGCCCAGTGTATTGAGGGTTTCAGATCGATATTATATTAATACTTGACCAGTTAATAAACCCTGAAGGAGCCCCAACAGGGGAAATATATGGTGGCTGACACAAGGGGTCGCTCGCTTTCTGAGGATAAAAGAAATTTCCGCCTTGGGATCCAGAATATGTGGCTCCAAGGCAGGAACAAAGGGCGAGTATATGTCAGGCCACGACGGCTGTACTCAGCATGATGAGCCGTGACCAGACTTGTGCGACGTTGATGTAGGCTCGGAGGAGGGCGTGGCATCTCCACGACGAAGAGTCGTGTTCTCAAGAATCAGCATCACCGCACCGTTTCTCTGGCAGTAGACAGAACAATGAAGAACGCACGTCAGGTGGCTGGTCGAAAATAAATTACAGAGTCCAGAAATGACGCCCCGAAATCCTCCTCCTCTACACCGGAGACACATCGCCATCCCCTATACCATAGTAGCCCGGCAACATCCTGCTACCTTCTCAAATCCTTCTTGAAGTACTCGCTGTTTATTGCAGATGCTTGTGCCATGTCGAATATAGTCTCTCCTACACCGAGAAAGCGCTCAGCGAGGGACCGGATAGTTGGGTCTGAGATCCTGTTCGTCTCGACACTAAAGTCAAGTGGGTCAACTTGGGAGAATGAACAAGTGGAAAATGAAACTCACGTGAACCCACTTGAACGTCGAATTCCAGCAATAACCGTCGACACTAAGATGGCGTCTGCAGCATAATGGACAACCCGACCGAGAACCATGTTGTGACGCAGAAGGGTTGTGATCAATGAGGATGATTGAGAAACACTACACACTGCGAGAGTGCTTGTTAAACAGTGTGAGATTGCCGTCCAAGTCCAAGTCGTGCGTGTCGCCGGCTGACGCTGACTAGAAAGGAAAGTCTCCTGTCTCTCAAAAAGGCTACCTGCTTGATCAGTTGGACTTTGTGCCAGCGCGTGCTAGTAGGTCCTCGTTGGCGTTGATCTTGATCGCCTGGCTTCTAGTCCATCACCTCGTGTTTCGGCGTTAGCTCACGTTGTCTATCATTCCCTCAAGGTTCTGCATCACCCAAACTGACCATCTGGATGGAGTAATTCGTCAGCTATCGCTCACGACTCCATCGTGCATTGATGGTAAGTCAAAAGATATCCGGTACTTAGAAAAACATTTAATCCAGCAGTTCTATCAGACTATGACTGGTGAAGTTCTGAACATTTCCATATTTTTGAAGCATGACGACTCGGAGCAGTGGACTACCAGTCTTAGGCTCGTTATTGATAGGGCCGACACTGGCAACTGTCTGTACAGCAGGGACTTCAGTTGGCGCCATCTCATGCCCAGATCCAGCCCAATCTACTTTTTATCTCTGCAGGTTCGACACCAATGTGCTTCGAGAGGGCAGTTCATGACATGACCTGCAGCTGCTCTAGTACATGAAGTCTGAGAGGGTGACGACTCGGATAGCTCGACATGATCGTTGACTCGAAAGGGTGGATGTGACAAAAGTGTTCAAGAGGACAAGGTGACATGTGAAACCGCGGCGATCGATTACAATCGCTCCGGAGCCCGACGCACAAAACTTCCCCTTGAGGCAGCGGGTGCATACGTCCATAAGCTACAACTCCCGCCGGCACGCTCCAAGTACATTCATTAGATGCGCACCGAGGCGGTACTTCGGGGCCAGCAGGTGGTGCTGGTCCCATCCACACCAGATCATGTTGAGGTATATAACCTTCATACTTGTTGTCATGCTCTACGCACCAAGCAAATTGCATTAGAAATATTATCGTTGGATGACTGATCCAAGGCTACTCAAGGCTACAGGTACTGATCCCCTCACCCTGGAAGAAGTTTATGATATGGAGAGTACGTCAATCACACCGCCGAATCGTTTGAACGAAAAGCTAAGCTTATCCAGAGCACTGGCGAGAAGATCATGATAGTAAGCTACACCAGGCTCTGTTCAGGCAGATATTTATATCACATGAGTAGAGTTAACGTTTATCATCCTCGCGAATGGAGAGGGTGATACCGCATCTCTTCCGATGGTTGGCGACGTGAATGTTTTTCTCAAAGGCGAACCCAGTGACGAAGACTATGAGGCAGAGGTCGGTGTGATGATCGCAGGTATGCAATCCTACAGCCTTTGAGGTCGCGTCCATGACCATTGCTTCCAGAGGAAAGCTATCGGGGCAAGGGCTTCGCAATCGAGGCGCTGAGGCTCATGTTGTCATATGTGACCGGGTCACCTGGATTGTTTGCGAGCCCACCGCTGACGCTGGTGCCTGATCCGCCTTCCCCCTTTCCAATACGACCAGAAAGGATCGTAGTACGTGTAGGCCAGGACAATGGAGCTAGCATCGCATTGTTTGAACGGCTCGGCTTCGTGGAAACCAAGGCGGCGAATGCGTTTGGTGAGAAAGAGATGCGGTTGCGGAGTATCTAAATATAGATTCATTGTCCGAGTCATGTATGTTTGTGGGTCCGACAAATCCCACCTATAAAAACGTGCTGGAGGGCCTGCGTGGCTTGATCACTTACCGCCATTATCCATATTAACAATAACAAGTTGTGCAGGAAATCAACCCAGTGAAATAGTCAAACACAATTACACAAGACAAATACCGTATCCAACCTTGAACTCAGCAGCGAGTGATTGGTCCGCGACTGTTTGCCCGTGTTTAATATCTTGCTTACTCATACACGCGGCACTGCCTACGTTTAAATAGCACGTCGCGTACACATTAACGCGTCTCCACCCTGAACCATGTCGCAGTGAGTACCGTCCATCTTCAACATCAATAATATATTCTCAACATGTTCAGCGAGTCGAGAATATACGGACATATTCCCAACGTCCCTGCTGGAACCGTTTTCAGAAACAGGTGCGCGGTCACGCCTTACCATCTAGTTGCCACTCACTCTCCATTTTCCAGGGACGAGCTAATGAGAGCTGGGGTGCATGCTCAGAGTCAGGCAGGGATCCACGGTGATTCCCGAGAAGACGGCGGTGCATTTTCGATTTGCATTTCTGAAGGATACGAAGACAACCGAGATAATGGAGATAGGATGTACGTCAGCTTGCTACATCCAGAACCACACGTGCTCATCGTTCCCCTTAGCACTTACGTCGGTTCAGGTATGCTTTTATAAATGTGTAAAACACGTCGTTTAATTGATAGGATATTAGGAGGACAGAATTCCAGAGGAGTATGTCTTCTTTGTAGGCAACCTTCGTGCCACTCACGTCTTCCAGGAGCAAGTTTCAAACCAATCGTTTGAGGATCCTCCAAACAAATCTCTCCAGGTCGGTCCCCAAGCAAATCATATACCCGCGCATCACACCCCTTCAGATTTCCTGGAAAACACGTAGACCGGTACGAGTGGTACGAGGCAGGAATAAAGGGAGTTTTTACGCCCCGGCCTCAGGGTAAGGCATGCACCGATGTTAGTGGTTATGAAAGGACTCACGTTCGTTGGTAGGTACAGATATGATGGACTCTACATCGTAGATTCAGTGAGTGTCATTCTTGCCAGGGTACCACTTTCTCATTCTTGCTCAGGCTGAGATGAGGCTAGGGAAGCAAGGCTACCAGATGTGCTTCTTCGAACTTAGGGTAAGATATTCACTGCCTCCTGCCAAATCAACTTTGCTAAATTTAAATTTCGAACCATTAGAGAATCATGGAAGAGGGCGATGGCCCTCTTCCCACCCGACGCCGCCTCACTGCCAAGAAGTTGAACAACATGCTCAAGAAGGCACGAAAAAGATGAAGTTGCTTTATCTCGTTAACTCCATTTCGCAATGTTATCCGTTCTGACCATGCTATCGATATATATCATACCACCTTGTATACTTTTTCCTCTGCTCATTCAAATTCCCAATTATATGAACCAGGGTATATATCAACCAGTGTTCCAATGTAGTGTTATGAGATGTTAGCCTAGGAGTGGAAGCATACACGTGAAATTCAGTGTTCTGCAAAACCCATGTGTAATATGTTGCGAGAACTTGGTTACCAGGACCGATCGACAAGGTGAAGCAATGTCGAGCAAGAAAGGACCAAAAAATAATATAAGAGAAGTCTGACAACCGCAGCAGACATCATAGCGGAACTAAACGACCGTAACTGTGAAAGACTGAACTGATGGCGCGTCCTGTGAATAGCCGGTGACGCTCGTCAGGTGTACCATAAGACTTGGTGACAAGACTGACCACCGACGTTATGCACATGGACAGACAAATTTGTGCGTATCTGGATCATCTACAAGGAAAGCAAGTCGGCAGAGTACCGTGCTCAATACTCGGCCAGAATTTCCCCGTCTTCGTCGGGAATAGTGACGATACTCTGCGGACGCGGCTTCGAAAGTGAAGTACCTTCAAGGAGGTTGACGATATCTTCAATGTCACTTCCGGGAGCAATGGGTTCGACTTTGACACCAGCCCCGTTGCTGAGTACTTGACCGGCATGCGATTCAGGGGGTTCGGGAACAGAGTCCTCATGAACTTCCAAACGGACTTGTTCATGTTCACTCGAAACCTCGTCTGGAGGTGTCTGGCCAACATGTTCATGACCGTGAGTCTCGTCTTCCGCGGGATGTTCACCGGGCTGTTCCTCAGGGTGAACCTCGGGGTTGGGGTGCACCTCTTCATGTACTGTAGGATCGTGGGGTATATCACTGACGACTTCTGGGTGGTCATGCGTATCTTCTGGCGATCCAACGTCCGAAAACGCGGCTATCGCCGACTCGTGTCCATTCTCTGTATGATCAGCTACGGGGTGGTCTGGGTCGCGGGAAAGTTCAGAGGAAACGGAAGCAGGAGTAGACTTGATTCCCCCCTTCGCATTGACCTCCTTTGGTTTCATGGGTATAGGTCCAGCCTTGAGCTTCGACGGCCCTCGAGTACCATGAGCACCGGCTGAAGTGGAATTTGCCACTTTTGCAGGGCTTTGAGCTGGGAGAACTGCTGCGCGCGCTTTGGACAGCGATGCAGCCGTAGGCTTGCTCAGCCTCTCTGCCGCGTCACTGCTCAGGGTCGCTTTCTTAATGGGTGGCGGTGGGGGGGGAGGAGCATTACGAGAACGTGCAAGTGACGCAGCAGTAGGAGCGAATAGACCGGAAGACGGCGTCTTCGGTCTTGCAACAGCAGGTTTGGGGTTTTGTGCGGCTGATGACTTGGGACGCGAGGGGGTTGATGGTGCAGTTCTGGGGGCTGGGCGTGCTTGGCGCGCTGTGGAAGGATTCGATGCAACAGATTGGCCAGTATGCTGGGATCTGAGTGGTTGCGAAACAGATGACTGGAGAGACGACTTCGGTGGAGTGCTGGCCGAAGACTTGGCAGAGGAGCTGTTGACAACGGGGGAACGGGTTTTTTTGGGAGTCGCTGTTGTCACTGCTGTCCGCCGCGTTCCCGTTGTAGGCGTCGACTTGCCGGTACCGACAGCTTTTCCTTTGGATGGCGGGGACATTACTGGCTCCGGAGATGCAGGAGTAGGGGTGGTGGGGAGGTCCGCTGGTGGAGCGGGGTCGGGGATGGGCTGAGGGTTCACGACAGGAGACTTGGACATGCTGGAAGAAGGTGAACTGGAGAGTGTGGGTGCGATTGGTTTAATATCAACAGACGCGGATGGCACAGGTTTGGGGGGCCATTCCCTCTTCTCCTTGACCTCTTCTTTCGCAGCATCGCCTGCTATTTGTGACGAGACGCTAGAACTGCGTGGAACCACGGGAGCAGCGGGCGAAGCCTGTCGTTTTCCCTGCTGCTCAAAGCGGCCAATGAGATTGGCGACACTCTGGCGTGGTCTCTCGTCGGGTAGAGGCCTGTGACCGCGTTGTCAGTGCAAGATCGGACAGCGGGATGAGAACTGACATCTCGCACTCTCCTGGAGTTCAAGAAAGAAAAAAGAAAAGAGGGAAATACAAACTTGTGGTAGTAAGCAAGTAAAGATGGATGGTCTAGACGATGGTTGCTTGACAAGTCAAACTGGCTTGGACGCTTTTGGAAAGTAGCGGAACCCGGTCATCGTCAAACCGACCCTGGCAGTGTCTAACCGACAACTCAATCATCCTGTATTACTACTGTACATCAAGGAAGGCCTCCAACGTTTCCCTCAGCGCAGCTCTCGAAGTCTCAGTGTGCCAGAAATGACCAGCACCCGCCACGGCCACTATCCTCAGCTGCGCCTGGGTACCCTCCGTCGTTTTGAGTGACTCGGTCCAGGTATCATATTGGGAATGGCTCGTAAAGTCGTCCCGGTCTCCGTGAACAATGAGCAATCGAGCGCGGACATCGCGCAACAGGGACGTCAGCGCCGAAGAGTACATTTTCGAATGAAACATGGTCAGCAGCCCCCTCGGTCCAAGGGGATACGAAAGCAGGACATAGGAGGTCTTGATATGCGAGGGTAACACGGGGTGCAGCGTCACTATCAGCGAACCATGAGAGTACCCCTGTTGTTTCAGTTGGATGCGAGTTGGATGCAGACATGTTCAAGGACGGCGCACGATAAAGGTTACAGAGTTGACCTGCGGATGTCCCTCCAAAAAATGTTGAGCCAGTGCTTGCAAATCGCTACCTTCTGTCGTTCCGGTGAAAGAGGGCCAGCCAGTCGACTTTCCAACGCCCCGAGAGTTGTAGTACACCACAAAGTAGTCATTATCCTGCAAGCACTTGACAACGGTCTGAACAGTCCTACAGGAGAGTCAAGTTGGGCAGCAATCCAACGAGCACGTTGTACTCACGAGTCGTACATACAACCTCCAAGCCGTGACCATGGATGGAGGCAGAATGCAACCCGCGTGCATTGATCTTCCCGCTCCGGCCTTGAGGTGGCGACTTCGAGCGCGACACCTGTCTTGAGCGGGACAATGTCGTGGAAGACGGCCATCGTCAGAACCGAACGGTCCCTTGCTACAAGGTCTAGTACTGTACCAACTTCCTTTTCAAGTTACTGTCGCGCTAATCGGAGTAGTAATCCTTTCAACAGTCACAGCGAATGGCAGAGACTTTCTTGTCCCTCTTGCTCGTCAACTCGTCCGCAAAAGGACCCAGTCTAGTCTTCAGATGGCCACCAATACCCGAGTCGTCATCTAGGCTCATACGTCCATTGCCCCACACATGTGGACCAGAACTCGACAACCCGTGGAGGGCAGCCCACCACAACACCGCCTCTACGAGCACCGCCGACGCATTCGAACAAAGCAGTCGCCCTCCACAGGAAACGGGTGACCATGTATGGCGCACGCCGTCCGGTGTACGGGATCGAACTAGGTCTTTTTCCAGGAACACACAGCTCCCTTCATCCGGCCGAAATTCGCCCTCCAAGGGGGAGTCATTTGATGACGAATATGAAGAAGGCGCGGTAATCGATGAATATCACAGCATCTTCGACTATCCTACACAATTTTTGTCCAAGATGCTGTGTCCGCAGAGAGCCCTTTGCCATCAGAAATTCGAGCTCATCATCGACGACCTAGCATTTATCGGCCATCCAGTCTCAGCAGAGGACGATGGGATTTGGCGCTTTAAATCAGAGAAGAGCAAGTCCAGTTCCAGGGGCAGGGGTTCACGAAATCGTGATATGGATGACAACAGATCCGAGAGGTCTGTCAACGGGGAACTGCGCCCTGCGCCTCAGAGCCATAACTCGTGGCTGCATATGTTCCATTTCGTTCTGGTTTTGGATTTGCCCGATCCTTCGTCATCAGCAACTGGCAATATTGCCAAATACTTCCATGTGATCTACGAGCAGATCGCGTTCACGGTCACGGCAGTACTATTTCAAGAACAAGTACTTTCCAACTTTGTGGAGGCAGAGTGTGACATACTGGGCGCCTTGGAGGCGGAATCCATCGCCAAAGGTACTCAACTTGTGAGATCCCAGTCAAAACAAGCTGATAGCGTTAGGCGAGGCATTCTCGACATACATCTCGCATGCCCTTCAAGTTTCTTCCATTGCAGCGGCCATGAAGACCCTCTTCGAATCTATCAAATCGACCTCAATGGCATGCATCACACTCAATAACCTTCCCTTGGAGTTGCAACTCCCTCCTTACCTGGACCACCTTCTGCATAACGAAGAAGAGTATGAACTTGACTTTGTAGACCATCAGGAAGATGAGGATGAAGCAAGAATATGGGGTCGAGATCTTAGTTTAGGTTGGCGTCTACCTGCGCTAGCTCCATGGAAGAGCCTGCTACTCCTCGATGCTGATGATGCTCTCGATCCATACACAAATCTCAGGGGTCCGCACGTGAGACCGGAGGAGAGGGACTATGCGGACCGTCTAATCAAATTTCTGGAAACTGCTTCCGTCACTCTTTCGTATGCTTGTCTTTTCTGACTTGTATCACCTGTATCAACATCTACACATCACAGGCTTGCAGACATGGCGAGTCTGTTGGACTGGGACCTGGAATCTGAAGTATTCCCAACGGTCCGGTGGCTTGTCCATCACAGACGAGCAAAGCTTGTGGACGTCGTTCACAGCGGTTTAAAGACCATCTTTACCCTCTCTCCCAAGTTCGATACTGCGTGCGTGAATACCCTTTCCTAACAGTGGTCACTTCTGTCTCATTTATTCTATCAAGGTTGTCTCGATTATCCACCGAATTTAAAGAGATGTTTCCTCAACCCATCGTCCCGCCCCTTCCATCTCTTCTCGCAACCATCTCGGCGGCTAGTTCCAAACAAACTGATAACCATTTTTTTGCTGCCGTCGTCTGTTCCAAAGAACACATCCCTCTCTATCATGACGTTGTACTGTGGATGCTGAAGCACGACCTCTTGTATAACCTCCATCTCCACGTACGGATCGTCGCGACGTCGGAACTCAAAGTTCGCGTCCGTGATGCTCATGAACGGAAACTAGAGCGATTGGGTGGTGGACAAGTTCGCGGACGCAGGCCAAGCAAACTGCTTGAGCCCGAATCACTCCTGGACAGACGACTCGGGAATCCTGGGATCGCATGGTTATCAATGTCACCAAAGAGCGCACGACGCTATACCAGGCATATGCCTTCCGTCGAGTCAGAGTTGGGCAGTGAGGCCGCCGGATCGTATGCAGACAAGGAAAAGGACGATGAAGATGTCACCGAGGAATCCGACGAGGACAGGGTTGGATGGGGAACCGTTGAGGATACTGTATCTCCATCTATGATAAGCGATCCGGGGACTGCATCCCCGTTAGAACGGAGGTGGCTTGCCGCGATGTCTGAGGGCAAGGATGAACACATTGCAAGACGATTCGAGTTGTAAGCACCCATCTCGAACACTTGGACGACGACCTTTTTGACTTGTCTCGCAGAATTAACCAATACTTTGATGGGAAGCGGACTGACGACGAGATTCTCTACCGGGCGGAGATATCAAGGAAGCAACTTCGTGAGGTGTTGCATCATTACGAGGAATATGTACGGCTTCCCCCATTGTTCAACGTCTACTTGGCCTAACTCTTGTACAGCTGCAAACATTCCTGCATCCAGCATAATCTTTGATTTACATGTCTGTCACTGTGCGGTTTCCTAGTTCATGATGTACTATGCATAATCCCTGTGTGCCCATCCGAGAAAGCGTTTCGCCTTACCGCAGTCAAAGAAGCCGCTCCCCCCATTCTTTACCCATTCTTCCCTCACTGGAACATCTGGAAAGTGCCTTTGCTTTAGCTCCAACCAGTCTTCGTCAACTGCAACCTGGGGCGCAACAATGAAGAACTTCTCATGCCCCTTCCACTCGTCATTTTCCACTGTCACTGCCCTCACAAATGCCTCTGCAGACGAATCTTCTTGAACGTAGCCCCAGAGGTCACCTATTGCTTCCTCGTGGCTCCTCTGGTGGGCTCGACTCCTCGTTGGGACTGACCAATGGAGTCGAAGGCTAGCCACTCGCATATTCGTATACCTCCTAACAATCGTATCGGCTTGTATCTCGGCGACTCTGCAAGGGGAACAAATCATCTACATGAGACCAACCACGTTCGACACATGGCAACAAGGGGCGTTCACAATTTCGAAAGTCCATACGGTTCGTCCGGGAGCGTTGGGTGAAGTTCGTCTATCGGGAAGTAATCGAACTGGGGTCGAACACTGTAGACGCCACGGAGGACGTTCACGGACGATGCTTGCGCCACGCGTTCTATCCCGAGCTGTGAACACGATTCAGTTGGCCATACACAGACATGCGGGACACCAATGCGACGTACCTCTGCAGCGGCGCGCAACACGTTCCAACTGATCACCACGTTACTGCGCAACAAGCACATGTTCATCTCGAGAGGCAAGCGCGCCTGTGACGCTGGAAATGAGTCTCACCGGTTATGTGTGTTGACTTTATAGTCTATCGGTTGGTTGATGGCAGCGAGCTGCACGATGGCGTCGCATCCTTGGAACGCATCGAGAGCCTCTTCGAAGCTGGTCAGGTCCGCATGGACGGAGACAAAGTGTGGATCGTGGCGGAACTCGGTGTCTTCTTTGACGACATTGTCGATGCCGACGACGGTATGGCCTGTCTGGAGGGCGCTTAACACGACGCGTTGGCCAACGGACCCGTTACATCCAGTCACTGCGATCTTCATCACGTATTGGGGAACTTGAAGCTCGAGGGTATCTCATGGCTTGACACCCCTAGTGAAAACAACGCATCGGATGCAGATGGTGATGTCGGGACTTGTATGGAGGCCGTCCGCTCTTGGGAACCCAGGGACGTTATTCTTTGCACCCTGCACCATTCCCAGTCGCGATCGCCACCTCCCACAAATGTCCCAAGATAGTATTTGCAATTGCAGAACAGCTAGAATACATGATACAGATACAATTCATTCTGCATTCTGGACGGCATTCCTTTTTGTTGCGTGTCACGGCAGTCACAATTTGAAGCCAGACACGGCATCGTTGTACCGCTTTTCACCCTCTTCCCAGTTGACGACATTCCAAATCTTTTCGAGGTACTGATAATCGGCGGAGCAAGTCAGTCTGATGTCTCACCAGCACATACATTTACCCACCGTAGCCCTGGCATTAAAGTACTGCAAATAGTATGCATGCTCCCAGACATCGATGCCGATGATCGGTACATGAGTAAGAAGAGGGTCCTGATTAGATGTGGTGACGACCTCAAGGACCTTTGTCTTGGGGTTCCACGCCTAGGTTGGGGTGAGAACAGACCAGGTCGCCGGGATGATCACATACAAGCCAGCCCCAGCCAGAGCCTTGAATAGCCAGAGTAGTGGCATTAAACTCTTTAATAAAGTCCTCGGCAGAGCCAAAATTATGCTTGATAGCGTCCTTCAAGGGACCATCCTTGAGAACCCCACCGTTGCCCTTGATATGTGTACCGTCTGGAGCAGGCGTGAGGTTCTTCCAGAAGAGGGAGTGGTTGATGTGACCACCGCCGTTGAAACGAAGGGCAGACTGAAGGGCGATGCGCTCTTTAGGGGTAGTTGCCCTGGCGTAGTTATTCTCTGTGGCATTGAGGGCGTCGACGTATGCCTTGTGATGCTTGTCATGGTGTAGCCTCATGATATCTGCGATGATGTAGGGCTCGAGCGCATTGTTGCTGTAAGGGAGGTCGGGAAGGGTGTGTGTGCCAGACATGATGTTGGTTGTAACGGAAAACGCAGTCGTGACGAGTCACTCTGACTGGGCGTTGTCGCGCACGGCGTGACATGTCGAGGTAGTTTCAAACCCCCTTTTCATCGCATCTCGTACATATGGCCGATCAGGGGCCCAGCTGGACGGATAGCCCAACGCATATCCTATACACTTTCCTTGCAAGTCAGGCGATGGTCTCCAATAAGCAGGGGAAGGTCTCTCTCGAACACGCTGTCGACGTTTTTTGACTGACATTCCGGTCCGGTTGGGGTCCGATATCACAGGTAGGACAATGCAGGACAGCCGGGGCTCATGGGGTGACGCCGCGAAACTTCCATTAGCCTGCAGACCTCGGTCTTTGACGCGCCGGACAGTCCTTCTAGCCTCTTCGATGACTAGCAAAGGGGGTAGAGGTCCAGCAAGCGACATGTTGTTGAGCGGTACCTTGGCTCCAACGGTGACAGGCTTCTGAAAAGGACGAGTTAGCCGTGAGCCCAAACACGTTGTTATGTCAATCAGGACAACCTTGAGATCGAGCTGCCTTGTTGAAACAGCAATTAGACTTTCCAGTTCTACAGCGACAGACAACGACTGTATTTTGCGTATTTCAGCTCGCGTCTCATCATCCTCGTAGTCAGGCTCTCTTGATCTAGTGAGATGTGGTGTGAAACATCTGGCACTCAGGGATGGAAAATACATACACGGACGGTGGCGGCGGCTTGGGGTCTAGAGAAATGTGTTGCGGATGTTTCATGCTAGATACGAGACGGAATGCTATTGGATGTTTGAAAACCAACGCTACTCGATGAAAGAGGTCCATACCGAGCTGATCTTCCTCGGTTTCGTGACTGACTGCCATATTCCGAAGCTTTTTCGGACTGGATGTTTCAGCAAGGGCCTCTGCCCAGGTGTCTCGAAGCAATGTGTCCAGGTCACGTTTGAGGGACTGCCTATCTTCATCATGGACAATGGAAGTAATCCCTGCCCGTTCAGCGATATTTGAGCGCGTAGTTAGTTCCACGTTCTGCGATAGCGAATGTGGATTGGCAAATTTGGGTACCATCCTGAGTACCAGTAGGGGAGCAACTTGCACTTGGTAGGCCAACTTCTGTTGTGATCTGTTATTCCAATTTCTGAAAGGCCTAGCTCCCACCTTGAAAACAAAATGAGTGACGAAGAGCATCTGTACGGCTTCTCTACCGACGACGACGATTCTTCCGACGAGGAGGTTACAATAGAGGATGGGATCAACGTTGAAAAACTGCCTACGGTAGCCAAGGACGATGCCACAGTACAGAAAAAGCTCGAGAGGGCCCAACGACAACAAGTACGCATATCCGCCAACTCGACTCCTCTATACGCTCATATCATCACAGAAACACGACAAGGGCGTCATCTCCATCAGTCGTCTACCACATGGCTTTTATGAGGATCAACTCCGGGCTTATTTCTCGCAATTTGGTGAGGTGTTGCGGCTACGTGTGTCCCGGAACAAAAAGGTCGCCATTTCATTATTGTTCATATCGCTGCTAAAGGATGAGACATGTATCCTTAGACCGGAAAGTCGAAACATTATGCGTTCCTCGAGTTCGACTCGTCCTCTGTCGCACAGATCGTTGCGGAAACGATGGACAATTATTTGCTCATGGGACATATACTCAAATGCAAAGTGATACCCAAGGATGAAGTTCATCCACAATTGTGGGTGGGTGCAAATCGAAAATGGAGACCGGTTCCCCGAGACCGAATAGCCCGGGTGAAACACAACAAGGTGAACGTGGGTGTATCTACAAATATATCGAGCTGACCTTGGTGACATCAAGCCCCGAACGGAGGAGAGCATCCAGAAGGCAGAAAAACGGCTGATGAACCGTCAAGAGGAACGCAAGCGCAAATTGGCAGAGGTTGGCATCAAGTATGATTTTGATGCCGTCGCATATGTGAGTGCTGCTTGCTTTGCCTCCAGCAACGGCTGATCGTGATCAATGATCGCTAGAAAAAGAAACCAAAGTCTTCGTAGACATAAACAACATGAATGTACTTACAAGCATCCTGTTTTGACTTCTCATTTAATGTCAGAGTCATTCCCGTCTGCCTCGGGCAACGGCCCCCACAATTATCAATGTCTGTTGAATGGTTTCGCCATGTTGTTTTTGCCCACCATGGTCATGGAACAAGTTCACAGATATGAATACCAATTGATTTCTTATCATCTACACAGGCAACTCCATGTCCGTCAGAGGTATGTTTAGAACTGAAATAAGGTCCAATGATAATAGCATTTGCATATTACAACAAGAATATTAACGGTTTTCGAGCACAATTACCGATAGGACCTGTCACATTTGGCAACGTGTCAATCTGATGGTAGTGCTTTCCGCCGTCTAGGCAACGACAGCGCCAGAGATATATTCTTCCTGGTCCTCGTTGGAGAGGTCTTCGAGGGTCTTTTGCTTGGTCTCAGGGATAAGTAACGTAGAGAAGATCCCCGTCAGCATGAAGAACGCAAAAATTTCCATGCTATAGACAACCATTTAGATGGTTATCAGACTTAAACATAGATGATCCTTACATATGTTGGATGAATTGGTTCTTGCCGCCGATGTTGATCAACTGGCCGAAACCAAGTTGCGCAACTACAGCACCGAGCTTGCCACTTGCTGCGGAAATACCATGTGCGGTGGAACGGTAGCGGGTGGGGAAGGCCTCTCCGGGCACAACGAAGGTCGTCGTATTAGGACCAAAGTTCTGGAAGAAGTTGGTAAGGCAATAGAGGAAAACGAAAGCATTTGTTCCGGCTGTCGTGGCAGTAAGCTTGTCGTAAGCGAAACCTTTGGTAAAGAATGAGTCTGTTGATTGGTGGAAGTGAGAACCATGACATACCCATGATGATGAAGAGGACGGTAAGAACAGCGAAGCCCATGAGTTGGATGGGCTTGCGACCCCAGGTATCGATGACGAAGAAAGCAGCCCAATATCCAGGAATAAGGCCGGCAACAGAGAGGATAAGGTTTCCGACGCAAACATTGTAGAGAGTCTGGTAGACAGCAAGAGGAGTATCTGCGGGACCAGTGGCACCACCAAATTTAATGGCAGTTAAGATAACGGAACTATTGAGACCGAGACCGTAAAAGGCGATCTAGAGACATGTTAGGATGGATAGGCTACAAGAGGTTTCCACTAACATCGAGTGCGAACCAAGAGTAGGCCGTGCCGAGAAGAACCTTGCCGTTTTCCCACTTGGAGAAGTGAGCAACAAAGTCAGCGCGGCTTGCACGAGGTGCCTTGACGCGTTGAGAAACCACCGCATCGTCGTCCTCGACGTACTTTCCGGTGGTGAGAACGTTTTCAATGTCTTGTGCAGCCTGCTCAACATTGCGCTCGATATCCATAGTAAACCGAGGGGTCTCGGGAATGGTGAGACGGAAGTAAAGGGCAATGACACCAGGAACGCATCCAAGACCGATGAGGAGACGCCAAGTGTAGTCAACAGGGGCAGCACAGGGGTAGGCAGTGTTGAGGATGGCGTCCTTGTATGCAGCAACGACTATGATACCGACGAGAGAAGAGACTGGTGACGGATTTGTTAGTGGAAGCTTTATATTCAAATAATGAACATACCGAATTGACCCCATCCCTGGAAGGCGAATACAGCGGTCATGAGACGACCACGACTGCGAGTGGCGGCGAACTCGGACGAAATAATCGCGCTTAAAGGGTAATCACCGCCAATTCCTACGCCCATCTGATGGAGTAGTGGTGAGGAAGTGTGGGTGGATTGAACATAGTGGAGATACTGACAATGAACCGCCAGACGATGAGAGCACCAATGATGCCAACAGCGGGTGCCTGGCCAGAAAGAGCCTGACCGAAGGTAGCGATGATCATGATCATGAGCTCAATGCCATCTAGATGGGTAGAGTTTAAAATAGTGATGGGGGGATGATCGGGTGGTTTACTCACACATGCGCTTACGGCCGAGGAGATCCGCAAGCCAACCAAAGATGAGCTGACCAAACAAGTTTCCGACGGGTGTAGCAGCCTTGATACCAGTGGACTGCCAAGTGGAGAGGGTGGCTAGACAAATCGACTGAGGGCAAGGTGTAAAGGGACAGGATGAGGGACATACCATCTTTACCGTAGACATAGTTGAGCATGGAGGCAGCAATACTGATAGCGAAAATATCATAGCTGGGAGAGGGTCACGTGTTGATATAATGGGGACGAGAAAGTGGAACTCACGCATCGGTGAAGAAGCCGACACCTGCTACCAAACAGACTTTGACGTGAAACCAACTGAGAGAAGGGTGAGATAGGACGGAGAAAGGCAAAACAATAAACGTACGAGAAGGGAGCATTATCGATCTCTGCAAGAGCGGCGCGACGGCGCTCGTTGAGAACGAGGAGGTTGGGTTGTGCCCGAGGCTTCTCGTACGAGTCGTGCTCAGAGAGCTGCTCGACAGCGTTCGACATGGCAGAGAGCCCTTGCCAGTGAGCGGGTAGCGGGGAAAGACGCAAGCGATGTAACTCATATCGGCAGGGTCTCGGCTTATAACCAGGACTGGGTGAGACTGCGCGAAGGTACAAAATCTATACCTGGAAGGGCAATTCATGTACCTTGCACGTTCGTTATGCCCAATCAGCGTTTACGCACCTGTGCATGACTAAACCTTCCATTTTTGCCTGTCCATGTCAATTCCACATGGTGCATTCTCATACAGCCTTGAGTATATGGGACGAATCAAATCGCTTCCGCAGATTTTGTTTGCGGCGGCCATGTCTGATGTAATTTAAAACAAGGAACATATCGCACGACGGAGGGAAATGAGAACTCTCAGAGGGAGTTTTCATTTCGCTGATTGAATTCAGAGTAGACTTTTTGAAGCCGGATGAAGTTTGGCCACGAGGTTGAAAGTAGTGCCGAACCAAACCAAATGTAGATCCGCACTAATATCCCACTCGATCATGCGGTCACCGATGTGACTTCCTGGTTTGTACATTGATCATCATCGGTGCCTCGCGGACTTGTCGCTCTGAATCTCCAGACTCGGATGGCGTCGCACCTCTCGCTCTCCATGACGACCTCGCAACGGTTGCGAGCCCTAGCCTTGTACAAGGAGCTTCATCGTCTTGGCCGCGACTATGACCCTTCGTCAGTCAGAGACTGTTCGTCGTCAGGCATGCCCGTGCTGATCCACATCTTCGACCAGTTACGACTTCCATGGAAAGCTAAGGAAGCTATATGAAAGTGAGTCCCACTCCGCCCTTCCGCCCCATTATAGATATTAACGCTAACCTGATCGCCTTCCGCCAAACAGAGAATCGAAATTTGAAAGATGAGACGGAGATAGAGAGGGCACTCGCATTTGGAGAATACATCAAGAACGGTTCGTCGCGCGCTACCCCACAGAGAATGGTCTAACTTTGATTAGAAACTTTGGCCTTGTACTCGCTACGCAAATATAGGCATTTGAAGCGGATGTACCCTCCCACCTCAACAGTCCCATAATCTTGGTCGGGCTGGGTATCTAGGATAGCTACTGAACTCAGATCACCAAATGGCTTTGCTTTTTGCCTCGTATCACGGAGGGTGGATGGTGGATCTGGACGGGCCAGTGCACCTCGCACGTATCCATCAATTCTTTACGCATAAAGCATGTTCTACTACAATGCTGTTCCATCTCCTATCTCGAGAGCTTGATCCCCAGGTCATTTTTAGCCCTCGAGAGTCGCATCCTGAGGCTTGATTCCTGGCGGTGGGGCCTACAGCCGAACGACATCCTAATGGATCAATACATCTTCGCCGCATCTGCTCAGAACCAACCATGGTGCCCGAGGCGCGGATCGGTGAGGAAAAGCCCGCTTAGAGGAGTTCCTGTTCCAAAATGAGAAGTACCACTTTGAAGATACTGGCCACTAGGCGCTGTACTTGCAGGGCCGGACAGGGCGTGACACAATCCAGCAATAGGTCCAGGATACAGGATTAAGAAATCCAGTCAAGACAAGTTGGCTGTGCTCTGTTAATGAACTTCTTTTACAGCTGTAAAGATGTATGAAAGGATCACTGCCACATTGTTAACATGTTGGTCGCCTGAATTTTGATGCGGCTGGACTTCCTTTCTTCCTCTTGGCAAGCTGACCAGCCTGATCTGGTACCTAGTGGCGGAAATCAACATCAACGACCGAATTTTGCTGTGGCGTTTGTGGAGGTCCGCCAGCGAAAGGAGTCTTGTCAGTCGACAGTCGTTCTAGCAGAACAATGTCAGCCCATTTTACGTCACCATGGCGGGGAGAGGATCAAAGTAGCTGGCCCATCTGTCATCACCAGGGCTCTTAGGGAGAAGGAACATCCAAATGTGAGCGCAATGCAGAGTGACTCTTATTTGGCTTACTCAGGTGCACTGCCGCATCCGAATCTGACTCGGATTTGGTTCACACAAGGAATCAACGGCTTGCTATCGTCGACAACCCTTTCAACTATTCATTCCTAAAGAAAAGATCACACACTTAGAATGCCAAAGGTGCGTATCTATCCAACTCTTTTAGGATCATCCATCGTCTGGAACTAATGGCCATCGTGTGCACAGAACAAGGGCAAGGTTCGTCTTCTTGCTGTGTGCCCTTGGTCGTCCTCTCACTCAACTCGTATCACAGGGTGGAAAGAACCGCAGACGTGGCAAAAATGAGAATGAGGACGACAAGCGTGAGCTTGTCTTTCGTGAAGATGGACAAGAGTATGCCCAAGTCACGAAAATGCTCGGTAATGGGCGCCTGGAAGCCCAGTGCTTTGATGGTCAGAAGCGATTAGCCCACATCAGAGGGAAAATGCGAAAGAAGGCAAGCACGTGCTCTCCGCCAACTTTTTGTGATTATTTCAACGGTAAACTTTCTAGGTGTGGATCAACCAGGGAGACATCGTCCTGCTTTCGCTTCGTGATTTCCAAGACGGCAAAGCAGATGTCATCGTCAAGTACACCGCTGACGAAGCCAGAAATTGTCAGTTATTTTGTCTTCAACGTCAAGATCCGTTGCTAACCCGACCTCTTAGTGAAAGCCTATGGCGAACTTCCAGAAAGCGCCAAAATCAATGAGACAGATACATTCCCCGAAGAAGATGGAGAATGTACATTCGAGTTTGGCGACGAGGGGGAGATTGATATCGACGATATTTAATCCCCGGCATGTACAAAGGTTTCATTCCTTCTGTGAGTGACACTTTCTCTAGATTCATTCTGAACCTTCTCATTTCCATCACAGGTATCGATCTGTCTTTTCATTCGAGCATAATGTTCCACGCAATCTCAGCCTCTCTCTCTACTCTGTTTTACGTATGCGAATGAGCACGCATCCATAGATGTCACATTAGCAAATTACTGCAGTGTATATTGGTGGATGATCTTATTTTCATTTACTTGTAGTCGTCTTTACTTTTGTTTCCGCTACGTGGCTCACCTAGAACGAGTCAATCCAGTATATCATCTCATCAACAACAACGTTTGCATGTCAGGTATACATCCCTTTTCTCTCGTAAGATACTCGACAATGTCCTGCGCTTTGCATTTCACGGCCGCTCTCAACATCTCTGGAGTAACCTCGACTCTGTCCTCCAACTTTCGTCGTTTTGCAGTGCCCTTGCCTTTGGGGGACAACTTGCCCGTGTCCATCCTTTCCACAAGCGTTCTGACTAGGTCAAGATCCTTGCGATAGATGGCAATGATTATGGGAAGATTACTCTTCCAGGCTGGTGTTGCACCGTGATCCAACAAGAATCGTACCAGGGGAATGAACCCAACTTGTACAGCCTTGGTCAAGGCATACCCGTCGTGTGAATTGGCATTTGGAGAGCACAGATAAGGAGAATCGTAAAGATATCGGAGGAAAGGCAATGGCGAGTCTCGGTCAGACCAGTCTCCCGTCGACTTGCGGACGAGTGCACGAAACAATCGCCTCGGCAATTCTGGCGCCGATCGCTGTTCTCCAGGATCCCTCTTTCGAAAATAAGCCTCGAGGACGTCTTTAGTACATATCGGATAGCGCAGCATTTTGGTGAGGACGACGTCCTCGGGGATGCGGGACGGGTCAGTGCACGCGACGAGGTATTGGGCACGGTAAGACGGAGGGGAGGTTGCAAAAATTCCGTGAAGAGCCTTGCATGTCTGTGGGAGCGTGTGGGATGTTGCAAAGAGTTGAATCTCGTACAATAGCTACTGTGGGTTCAGAATTTTTCTTGTCGACCATCAGCCAATCGATATCTGCGTACCTCGACGGGTAGTGTTATGAGGGTGTACATTCCAAGTTTAGGGGTCCCCAGTGACAATGGTATAGATCCCTCAGATGAGCTAGCGCATGGATCTAGTATGGACACATGAGTCCAGGAAAACCCGTTTCATATTGACGGCCGAAGTAGTTTCCATATTTGTCTTGCCCCTGGCTCGATTTTATTTAAACAACTGCTAAATCGTTACCTTTCCTTGATCCTGGAACTTCTGTGGCTTCGCCGAGAATAGTGGTAAACTTGTCATTCATAATAGCATTAGGTGCTCAATACTCAGCCGCGTATACTACTAGTAACCCGTTGATCGTAACGAAATGAAATGATATAACCAATAAGTTGTCGTGAAATGCTACTCAGGCCTTCCCAAAGTGATCTTCCTTCTCGTCAATGTGCTCTTGGAGCACCCGCTTCGCATCAATTTCATCCCCAAAGATGACTGCCATCTCCTCCAGGGATTTACCTGTCCAAGAAGTTAAAACGGTACATAACCAGGAGGGCTCTGGAGGGACGTGCCTTTTGTTTCGGGGAAGAAAAGAATGATGACAATAAAGTCCACTGCGTTCAAACAAACGAATATCAGGTAAAATTTCCATCCAATGTTGGCCATCCCGATCGGTGACGTTTCGGAAAGGAGTACATTGAATAACCAGTTCGCGCACGTAGCAACGCTCGTGCCAATGGACCGCGTCCGGGTGGGGAACACCTGATATGCATTCGGTCAGCACGACTGCGGCACAAGGCTGGAAATCAGTTTGACTAACTTCGGACGCAAGTACCCAGCTGACAGGTCCGAAACTCAACGAGAAGATGATGCTCGTCATGAAAATCATTGCGATAGCAGCTTTTTGAGCAGCCAAGTTCGGGTTTTCACCGGGAGGGAATGATGCTACCAAAGCGGCCAAAACGCTGAACAAAACCACGAAGGACCCGGCACCAAACACGAGAGGCTTCTTGCGGCCGATCCAATCCAGGATAAAGATGATGAAACTAGTCACGCAGGTTAGGGATAGTGACGAACCATTGGGTTGATGATACGCACAAGAGGTTCGCAATGGGGCCGATCGCTCCATAGATCCCTTGAACTAGGAGAGATTGGCTTGCGGTCAAGCCCAATGCTTCGTACATCTGTGGTCCATAATAGTTGATGACTTCTCATGCATCAGATAACCAGAGAGGCGGTTCCAGCTCGAAGACTCACCATTGATGCCGGTAAATTGCCCAAAGACCTGTACACCGACAGCGACCAGGGTCCTTCGTAACATCGCGGGGGTAGCCCACAGATCGCTAATGCTCCCACTTTGGATGAGGGCATCGGCCTTGATTTGATCGTGCATTTCCGTAAACTCCTGATCCGCTGCACTCTTGGCTTCTGGGGTATCAGTACCATGAAGTTTGTAGACAACTTCGCGGGCTTCGTCGTCTCGGTTCACTTCGAGTAACCAACGCTGCTGGTGTGTGAGCTTTTGAAACGGCCAATGCTTGGCTACACGTACCGGGCTGTAGGGCAAGAACTGGATGCCTACCAAAAGCAGACCCGCCGGGACGAGCTATGCGCAAAGATAAGTCTCGCACGCCATAAACCATCACCAAATACTTGCCTGAAGACCCAACGGAAGTCTCCAAGACACGTTAGAGTTCAGGAAAGAACACCCATAACCGACCTAGTCATTAATATTGTCAATCGCATACGAGGGTTGCGATGGTACATGCTCACCCAATTTGCAACAATAAAACCAATGCCGAGCATCTGCTGGTTCAAGCCAACCATGAAACCTCTGATCTTTGGTGGCGCAATCTCGGTCTGGAGTCCATAATCGGGTCAGCATTGCTCATTTACCACGATGAAGACGAGCACCTACATTATAGAGCGGTACCGTCATAGACAGGATGCTGATGTACTATCGCTTAGTGATGATATTCTCTGTCCGAAAGAAGTACCGACCCAATTGCAACGCCGGCGACAATGCGCCCAACAAGCAAACATGCCATGTTCGGCGCTCCTGACTGCAAAGCGCAACCACAGAGGGCCCAGACGGCCCCGATCTGAACGAGAATCATTCAGAAAATCAATGCGTACATTTGCGGGGAAACCCCTCACCTGGATAGTCCGTTTGCGTCCCCATTTGTCATTGGTCCTGTTCCGTTGAAAATCCATTTGTTGTGGGACAGACGTCAACTTACCAAGCCGCACCCATAGCTCCAAGGAAGCATCCGCCTGAAAACACTCAGGTCAATATTGAGGGCATGGACAGAACACTGGCCACTTGCCGTTGAAGGTTGAAACCACCGCACCGATCATGGCATTACTCGGGTTGTGAAAGAAGGTCGTGAATTGATCAAGGGTTTTAACTGAAGATATAATGCCACTGCGCCATGTCGTCAAACACTACTGCGGGGACAACAGAACACCAAACTACCTGTCATAACTGCAAAAGAGAAGCAGCGTCCCCTTCAACTATCTGATCAACGGGCCTAAAACTATTCGACCTACCCAAAGAGGAATGCGCCTTTAAACGACTGAAAATTAGCTGGTTCACGCAAGGGAAGAGAAATCGGCGTACCTATGGCACTGAAGAGTGCTACGAAGATGTTGTAAAACAACCCCATGTTGATGCTTGAAATCTTCACGAAGTTGAGAAGGCACTTGACTCGGAACGCACACTGTCGATATTTATATGTCTGGGCAAAAGGGAAGCAGTGGATCATGTGTATCCATGATCATGGGGCCCCGTGTATGTTGTGTTTCAGAGCTGTAACTCGCTCACCGGAACTCCCGGACCGGCTTCTCGACGGTGAATTGGATTTCTGCTCGTGCAGGTGACACTACCCTGACGGAGGAGTCGTATGTCGCCTTGTGGGTCACCTCAGTCAACGACTCATGCGCGAACTTGAAGATGGCGAGTGCTGAAACGGATATCTCTTTCAGCGAAAACAATGTCTGAGGGAAATAGTTCGGACTCAGATGAACGACTCGGTCTGGTTTGTACAAAAGATGCCGCCGAGTGAGTGACGCTTTGAATAGATAAACCTTTCATCCAGGCATAAGTCAGGAACAAGGACAAGGTCTTCAAGTTGCATACCGGACCTGCCAACATTATGAAACAGGATCACCTCAGGCTCAGGGGACAGAGCTAACGTCACAGGAACACTTCGCAGTGGAAAGCCGCGGGGGCCAACTTCATAAAAGCATGCTTTCAAATTTACCAAAGGATTAGAACAGCCACGACATATGTCACCCCTCGAACCTTCTCTCAGTCGGTGTGTGCCACCTCTGGGGGTGGAAAGTAGAGGGGGATGAGTTGCCTAAGAGCATTTTTACTCAATGACCCCAGGGTTCAATATACAGACCACATACTCGTAAGCAACCCTGTCCTCGTCTCTGAAAACCACGAAGACAACACGCTTGATAAGCTGCGTATAGGTGAGTTGAGTCTTCCCGACAAATGTCACATGCCAGTTACACTACCTTCTCGTAGTCATCTTTTTCCAATAATTCCCGAACAGATTTCAGCGCAACCTTGGTGGCATCTTCGATGGGATAGCCGTACACCCCCGTAGAGATGCAAGGGAAGGCCTATGTTAAATCTATTCACAACCTCCGGGTTGGATGTAGGCGAAGCTTCCGCACTTACAACGGTCTCGCAACCATTGGCGACCGCCAACTGCAAACTCAGTTTATAGCAGGATTCGAGTGACGTTTCGCAGCGTGTAGTTTGGTAAGGGGAATAGACCGGCCCGACGGTATGGATGACATGTTTTCTGTCCGACGATTGTTACTGTAAGAGACATCTGATGAGGAGGTGACACCGACGTACGCAGGAAGATTATACCCCCCAGTTATCTTTGCGTCTCCAGTTTTGCAGCCATTCAAGGTCCGACCTGGATCTCTTCTGTGAGAAGGTACCGAAGGCGTGAAACTCGTCATCCCACCTACATTCTTCAAAGAGCTCTGGGCCGGCGGCACGATGGATAGCACCATCAACTGCAGAATGCCAGTGTTGCTAGAGTATACAAAGAAGAAAATACGACAGTGAGTACGTACCTCCGCCTCCACCTTAACGATCGAGTTTATCAGTCATGTTATTGACATGGAAATCGAAGTTAAGACCTCGTTAAGATCACCACTTACCTAGCAGAGTTGAATTTGCCGCGTTTACGATTGCATCTACCTCGAGTTTTGTGATGTCTCCGTTGCTTCCAGGGGAAGGGACATGAGTTCAGTACTGCGAGTACAAGCTCTTACTCACTAAAGAGATACCTGATTCAAAGTACCGATCCGAGGTGGATAGTACCTCAGGGATTGCGGTTGAAGTGCACGGCTTGAATAGAGTGCACCTAGCGTTGGGATCTCGCTCAATTGTATTGGCATCACTGGCACTTGATCTGGGACTTGAAATGGGCGTAAGCTGTTTGAACCGGCGTTTCGATCAATTACAAAAGAGATCTCGTGTATGGTGACTAGAGTCACACCTGGGACCCTGTAATACTACTGAGTGCTTACTTTCTGAGGGATAAATTTCGCGATATAAATAAGGCTCAAAAATTAACGGATGCCAACGTGGTTACGACTAGGAAGTTAGTACATGTAGAGTACGGTGAAGCCTTTTCAATGATGCCTGCGTGCGTAAGTAGGAGAGCACGTAGATGTCGAAGAATTATACAAAGGATCGACTGCAACAACTGGTGCATACGAATGTTCTTCATACAGAGGACGTTGCCAACTCAATTCACGCAGAAAAACAGCCAATGGGCGTATTCAAGGGTACCCTGAGTAGGTGGCAACAAGAGGTATGTTGTCTACCCGAGTTACTTCGGGGGCGGGTGATCCAGCAAGTGAGCGTTCTGCCAGCGTACGTTCCGCAATCGTAGCGGTTGGCTGGATTGTATTCGTCTGCGATCGCGCGGCGGTGAGTTGATCTCGTTCGAGTGAGTCAGAAGTGCGAGCCACCGTAGTGACTGGTTGATTGTGAGGATAATATGATCTACGTTTTGAGGACATGAAATCGTAAACAGTAAACCTCCAAGAGAATGAGTATGGAATCATTATGAGTGAGATACGAACGCTCACTCTTCCTCCAGTCGTCTGAACTCGGGCTTCATCTTGTCCGGTTTGATGTTAGCCTTGCGTTTGGAGTGAGTGAGTGGCTTTTCCACCATCAAGAATTCATCGAGTTCGTGAGTAACATCAAAGTTTGCCCTTTTCGCCTGTACTCGTGAAATCAGTAAACATATAACATATGCTACCGGAGCACTGACATCGGGGACGAATGGAGGCTGAGCTGATTTTGAGCTTAAATGGTTCCAATCTACTCCCGACATCCATGGGTGATCTTTGATGTCCTGAAAGCCCACGCCTCGGGGTTTACAACCAATACGCTGTCCAACATTGCGTTCGAGAAGCTACAGACCACATCTCGTGACTTGTTCATACCATATAAAGTACCCAGCACTTACCGCTTGAATAAAGTTGGCGCCTTGCGAACTACATTTCTGGCTTACGTCATCGGGGAACTTTAAGGTGTCGTTCATTATGGACTTTCTCATCTTCTCGGCGGTGCGTCCATCGAACGGTCGGGTGCCGAATAACAGCTCGTATGCAGTAATTCCGAGGCTCCACCAATCTATACACCAGGTATATCCCTTCCTCCCTATTACCTCCGGAGCCATGTAGGCCATGCTACCGGCGACGCTGGTGTGTAGCCGCCGCTCCGAGTAATGAATAGCAACATTGAAATCCGTGATATGCGCGTGTCCTTGGGCATCGAGGAGAATGTTATCGGGCTTTATATCGCTAAAGGGGATGATCCGTCACCGAAGATGGAAGTCCCAAGAAGAGCGAAGCGTACCGGTGGATGATCTTCCGTTTGTGGAGGTACACCAAGGCAGACGTAAGTTCTGCCATCCAAAACCGTACAATGTGCTCGGAGAGATTTCCCTTGCGCTCGAGGTGGACTGGGGGAGGACCGTCTGAGTGCGGTACACGAGGAAACTCGATGACATGACTCACATCGAAGGTCACCCCCGAGCATAAGGTCCAGGACAAAAAAGCAGTTTTCATCATCTTGGAAGGCATATCGTAGATTCACCACGAAAGGATGTTCGACCTGCGATGAAACGACATGTAAATAGAGCTCATGGCAAGAGAATGCGCGTGACGTACCTCTTCCAGCAGATGACGCTCTTGGATTATATTTGCTACTGCCATTTGTTTGACACATCTTGATTTGTCGATGTACTTGAGTGCATATACTTGCTTTGTCTTTTTGTGCTCGATTACCCTGACCTGGGGTGGTGAATTATGACATGGTCAAGTTTCAAGGTTGCAACAACCGCTTACCTTTCCAAATGCGCCCTTGCCGACTGCGCGATGGAGCTCAAAATGGAAGAGATTGACCTCAGAATCAAAGTCGACTGGCTCAGAAAAACAGCATCCCATGGTTCGTGCGAGAGAAAGGAAAGTTGAAGGAGGGACAGGGCACGAGCCAAGGTTTAAGTATGATCGGCTTCTTGAGAACAACGACGTATGGATTTGGCACGGACCGAAGCTTGTAACCCAGTGTAGGCTTTGTATCTAATATGGCAACACCGACATCAGGTAGTCAACGTGTACATTACAGAGTCCGAACTGCCGCGAGCCTGAGGCTCGACTCCATCCGTTGACGTTGTTCTTTCCTTGGAGCATGGACTTTGAGGATTCAGAGCAACTGGACCAGGATCAACCAGCAGCACCAACCCAGGACTTCTTGGCCACCGTCAAAGTGTTCCCACTAATACCATATCTGAAGAAAGATGCGATCGTCAGTCATGTCCTCTTCGTTCTTTCCTTGTTCTAACTTGGTTTACAGAGCTCTATAGGTCTGTCCAATCGCTGGAAATGTAATCTACAGTCATTGACTTTTATTCTTCAACCGTAGACACCCCGTTGAGTTGGGAGTGAGTTTCCGCAATCATCAACCACACATGCTCTAACACTTTGCTGCAGGCAACTCACCGCTGCCGATGTCAATTTCGCTGTGGTACGACCATTGGTATTGAAATATGCACGACTCCAGAACATGGCTGTTGTGTATGCCTGCATGGTTGCTCGGTCCTACTTTCTCTCTCAGGCCGCGTCCGAGTTGGCCCATTCAAGTGTCCTGACTTCTCGAGCTACGCTTTGTGAGATCCTGGCGTTGAAACTCCTCACCTACTTTGCATCTAGCAAAATTCAGTTAGTTGCAGTTCTGACCACGCTTTGGAATCCGTTGGCTGGAGCACCACATGACGTGGTGGAAGAAGTCAAGGAGACGATAGGCACCGAAGCAGCCTCGGAGAGTTCGCAGAGCGCGATCGAGGTTGGTGTTGACAATTATCGCTGTTATCCCGCCTAAGATGTGCCGACATAGATGGCAATAGCCACAAAATCCAAGGCTTTCCTCGCGTCCACCATTGTACAAAGCGTTGTCGATGATATGTACACTGGCCGAATCATCTTTACCATTATCGCAAGCAGGTCGCTTCTTGCCGACAACTACAAACAGCGCGCTATCGAGATATATGATGTCCGGAAAGCCCCGTTTCTTGATCATTATAGGTTGGACTCTGCCTTTAGTTTTTTTTCTGTGTTCACCCTCTATGCAGGTTGAGAGTTCCTTGTTACTCGAACATATTGCACTTCTTAAGCATCGCGATGCTTACGCTGACTTTTGTTCTCTGCTTGCGCAGTATGTTGACCTCTCCGTACTTGGGTCCCAGCTGATGTCAAGCAGCACAACAGACCGAAAGTGTATCTACATGGGAAACGGTTTTCCTTGTGTTTTCCACCGCATTTGCATTGCAAGAATACACGGCTTCGCGAGAATATGGCTGGCGCAGTGAGTATTTACCCCAGACTGATGAGCTGTCCCTCACTTCTGTGATATCTGACAGTTTACATATCCAACGTGAACCTTTCATGTTCATCACAAACAGGCATTCACGGCTAATTTAGATCGCAGGTGTGGAATGCATTTGACACATCTTTTGTCCTGGTTTTCTTGGCGTATGCCGGGCTTCGCACGAAAGGCCTCATATATGGCGAAGGTTTCACATTTCGCGATACTACTCATCTGTGAATTCACTATTTTGAATAGTTGACACTTCAAAACTAGCGTTCGAGCTGTTGGCTTGTGGTTCATGTATCCTTGTCCCGCGGTGCGTTCCTGACGTTTTGTCAGTCAGAACTCATGCCTACATCATGCAACTCTTAGTCTGGCATTCTATGCTATTGCCAATAACGTCGTTGTCCTGTCAGTGCAGATAGCACAGAAGGGAAATCATGCTGACCCCTTTCAGTGCTTTGCGGGCGATGATTTCCGAGTTCGTGTTCTTCATGTGTATTGCTGCGACGTGCTTTTCTGGTTTGCTCTTGACCTTGTACACGCTTGGTAAGTCACCCTACTCAATGTGATTTCCACGCACTGAAGGGCACCCAGCATCGGATCGATGGACTGTCAGAAGCATAGCCTGGTTGATGGTTCAGATCTGGTTCGGAAATACTAGTCTGAGTTTCTCGCAGGCCTCGAGTTTTCACCCCGTGCTTGGTCCTGTCCTCATGACCTGTTTTGCTGTGTTAGCTAATACTCTGCTGTTGACAAGTATGTCGTTCTTGGTGTCAGTGCCATCATAATTGACCTTTCGTCCCTTAGTCCTCATCTCTATTCTCTCCAACACAGCGGCGCGAATTGATCAGGTAGGATGCTGTCCTCTGCTCCGTATATTCCTGTTTAATCGTCCTTTTGAAAGAACTCCAATCAAGAGGTACGATGATGGATTATCCCGTGATCACGGCTTACTCTTGCGAAGTATCTGTTCCAGCACACGATAACAACCATTGAGGGGTGGGCGAAGATCTTGACTCTTTTGAAGATTCTAACTAGTCTCTCAGAGTGAAGTCGGACGCTTTATTTAGCTATCAGCCACCGTTCAATATCCTCGCCTTTTTGATTCTGAAACCGGCAAGCTACATTCTGTCACCGCGTGCACTACACTCTGCCAACGTCTTTCTGATAAAACTCACTGTGCGTATGTTCCACATCTAATATTCGTATTCTTTACTGACTATTTTCGTCAGTCGTTTCCTATTCTAATCATCATTGCTCTTTACGAACGACGACTGGCCGCTGGTCGAAAGATGAAAGAATCCAAGAAAGACTCTAAACACACATTCTATCAAAGTCTTCCCCGCCACCTGAAGAACATGCCACTTGTCGAATATCTGGTGGGATCAAAGTCGGCTGATTTGTACGACGTTATCTTCGAGGTCGAGGGATCTCGGGATTTTAACCTGTTCCACGATTCTGAGAATGAGGATGCGGGAGTTCCATCGTTGGCAGCAGTCTCAGTCATCCCAGCAAGTCCTTCGTCACGATCATCATCTAATGGACGTACCACACTGTTAAACAGTCAGCAGACCCCACGCTCAGCCCGGAAACGGAAAGTCAGTTCCTTGGCACCTTTACAGGAGGTATCCAGCAATGCAAAAGTATTATCCCTGGACACCACTACGCCACTCTCAAAGTTGTTTTCCCATTCAAGGCCGGTTACTGCTACAGACCACGAAGGTGGGAGTAACCTACAACGAGTGCAGAGCCTGCTGGATCAGTACCGGGATCTACCTATCCGCCGCCTTCAAGACGAGATGAAGGAGATGCAGGTACGTGGATGTTGCGGTATCGACCGTGACTGTCTCATCTCATGTTTGAAAGGATCGGCAACGACGCATTGAGAACCTTTTATTGACTTTGACGCGAGACGTTTAGGATGAGAGAGAGCGATCACGACACTATCATGCCAACTCTTGAGTTCCTGTTTCACATGTGTTTGGCTGGACTAGGTTACTGCCCGTACATTATCGAGACGTAATTCGTCTAGTGATTATTTTTCAATCGAGGGGTTTTCCTGGTCACGTGCCTATCGACGCGTCGACAAGACTGACTCGGACCAGCACCGGCGAGTTGCTATTGTACATTGAGATGGCTTCTACCCCACCCCCGCTTGGCAGTTTCGCCCTCCCAGTAGCGCCTCGCCTGCCGTCGGCGACGACCTCGAGAAATCGCAGCTCCATAAGCTCTTCCTTTTCCTTTGGTTTACAACCCATGATATCCTCTTTCGCAGCCGGTGATATCAGCACCTCCTCTATTCCGCGTCCCCTTGCTCTCGACCCAAACCGGTCGATGCTCCCAAGCTCCCCACGTGCCTCCCCTAGACGGTACCGCAGATTGAAGGACAGCAGCAATCGACATCCTCTTGCAAACGACACAATGGATGTCTTCCAAGACTTGGACGCGGAACAAGATTTCGATGATGAGGATGGAGAATGGGGGGTGGTGGATCGCATGCGTCTGTGGCGGCATGACGCTCTCATGCAGCATCTGTATGAAACCGCCGCGTTCTGGGGAGACAAGATTCTTTCTTGGACGAGTACGTCGTGTCCTAAATTGAACCTTTCTGTCTCCGTTGTGCTTATAACTTACTCTAAAGATGATCCAAACGATGCGTTCTGGCTGGCTCAGACATACTTCATGACTCACCAGTACTCTCGTGCGGAGAGATTGCTAACGCGTCCTTTTCCAACCAAAAGCCAAGCTGCAGAGCCGCCGTTTCTAAATGGAATCGATAATTCGATGGCAGGAGCCTCCGCGGCTCGTCCCTTTTCCCTGGACACCAAAGGTAAAGGCAAGGAAACTGAGCCACGACTCGAACCATCCTCCCGTCTTCCCATGGGCCCAGCCGGATTGATCAAGTTACCAGACTCACTCCAAGAAAATGTCTCCAGGCTAGTTGACATGAGCGTCGCTTGTCGTTATCTCGCAGCACAATGCCAAGTAAGACAGGGTAATTGGTCAGATGCCCTTGAAATACTTGGCGAGGCGAACCCTTTTCGCCACTCAGGTGCTCATGTCTATCATAATAAGTATGCCATGGTGCTAACACCAGACAGGTAGAAGTGGGGCGTCAGTTCCTAACGTGGATGGTGGTATAAAGGTAAGTGTGAGTAGTTTGGCAGTGAACGTGTACTCAGTTACTTAGGTTGAAGCATCGATGTGTCACCTGAGGGGCATTTTGATGCTCAAACTCAATCGCGGAGATCAGGCAAAGCTGTGTTTTATAGAGGCTCTAACCTTGGATGTTAAATGCTTTGATGCGTTCAACCAACTTATTAGCGGGGAAATGATGACTCCGGAAGAAGGTTTGTGTGAGAGTTGACATCGTTTTGTTATTCTGATATTTACCTAGAGTGGGAGTTCGTCCAAGGTCTTGCGTACAGAGAGCAAACTAAAGAGGACGCCGATTTCATCCAATTGATATATACATCTCGACTACGCAAATATAGGCATGCTGAAGAACAAACCCTTACTCGGCGACGCCTTGTGGAAGACTTCAAACTCTCAGATAACCCGGATGTCTTGTACAGCTTTGCAGATGCATTGTTCACTCAACTTCGCTGGGCAGATTGCTTTGTAATTACTAGCAGGTAAGTTCCACCCAACAGAGAATCATAGCATCAGTTATCTTTGATACAGAATTCTTGATCTTGTCGCATTTCACGACGCTACAATGCCACTGCACATCGCGTGCATGTATCATCTATCATATCTACACTCCAAGCTCTTCGTCTTGGCTCATGAACTTGTTGAGAAGGAACCCGAAAACCCTATAAGTTGGTATGCCGTTGGCGTATACTATCTGAGTTCGAACAAATGGTCGCAAGCGCGGCAATACTTTAGGTTGGTGCTCGTAGTGCATCAAAGGCCAGGCCGCTTTACTCATTGATTGTAGTAAAACCTCCCTAATGGACCCCCGCTTTGGACCAGCTTGGATTGCTTTTGCTCATACTTTTGCCCTGGAAGGTGAACATGACCATGCGGTGACGGCATATTCTACATGCGCACGTATGTTCGCGGGGTTCGTGTATATCACTACTCGTATGAAACTTGTTACTGATCTCAAGCAGGTCTCATCTGCCGCTCCTCTTCGTCGGTATGGAGCAGATAGTGCTGTCAAACCACTCTCTTGCTGACGAGGCTCTAAATGCGGCGAACACTGCATGTGATGGCGACCCTCTTTTGATGAACGAGTTGGGTGTCATGGCGTTTACCCACGGAGAGTAAGTGACCCTTTCTCAGTGGCGGAAACGTGGGTTAGAAGAACTTCAACAGCTTCCAACGCGCAGCAGATCTATTCCAGCGATCCCTTGACCTCGCTCAGGTCACGCAATCGTCGCAAAAGTCATGGACTACCACGTACCTGAATCTTGGGACATGTTACCGAAAACTCAAGTAGGTTCTGGATCATACGCACAGACAGTCTCTTATGGTTTATATAGAGATTACGAAAAGGCCAAAACCAATTATTGTCGAGTACTTGAGATAGAACCACAGCACCCTCAGGGACTCGGTTTCCTCGGCATGGTCTACCACCATCTAGAGGATACCGATCAGGCTATTATTAAGTATCATGAGGTGAGATCTAGTCTCAGGCGTCGTGAGCCATCACTGACTGGTATAAGGCTCTGAGTGTGGATCCTATCAATGGTCATCTCATCGAGTTGCTCAATCTTGCATTGGAATCTAATTCTGCCTGTGGTTCTTGGGAGAAGATGTATCCTGGAGGGGAGGAAGCATTCAGGGAGATGATGTCATCGCTGAAAAGTAAACTTCGCGAGCACCCAAGGAGAGCGGCAGAGGCCAATCCTAACGATGATCCATCTCGGTCGGAGGATTCCATGAATGTCGGCTAATTCTGCCCGAGGACAAAACATACTTTAATGTAAGGCACGGCATGCGCTGGAGAGTGGAGCAAGTGCGCCCACGGTGCTCGGTTGTGCAGGTGCCTCGAGTGATTTGGGGTGCCCCCGAGACCCATGTGCACATGGCCGCCGAATTGCCGAAGCACCTCCATCTCCACAGTTTCTCACCGTCTTCCATAGTTGTACACTCACAATCAATCTAACACAGGAATGGGTTGTTGTTTACGGAACGGCTTTTCATGTTTGCTGCAACCCTTCTCTCTTGCCACCAACTTTCTTTCAATGTCTCCGTCTCATATCCTCACCTATGTCTTTGTTGATTGAGCTAACTAACGGTCTAGAATCGTTGACACATCATTCCCCTGACTGGGACTTTTTGGTTCGCATGACCCTTTGCGGGAGGTCGCATGTTGATTTCTGTTGCAGGACACAGTTCTCAATACCCTACTGGTTTCCCCATCCATCCCAGAGAATACCCTTGACATATGTCGGCACACCTGCAGCCAACTTTTGTCCGATGACACTTGGCTGATAGCCGCAGTCGATCCGCACAGCACCCGTCGCCTCTTCAACGTTTTAGTGAACATCGGAAACCTCATGCACAGAATTGACAACGCCATTCCAACCACAACGCAATGTTACATGCACGCGATCGAAATTGTCATTCAAAAGCCAGAATCATACTATTCCCCCAATGCTACCAAGCTAGCTTTTCGTGATGTCATTGTCGCAGCTTGGGCAACTGCAATGACTCTATCCTTTGTCCATGCATCATCCACCTCTTCTACCACAATACACAGTCTAGCGCTCACTGCCCCCGTAAATATTCTCACTCGTATTGGTGATCCAAACTTCGACATTCTTCAAGCAGTCCACAGCGCTGGAGATGACTTGATACGTCTGCTGAGCGACCCAACAACAGGTACCTTGCCGAATGTCATCTTGCTTCCCGACCAAATACGCCAGCTGTCAACTTTCATACTCTCCTCGCAGAAGGGTCATTTGCCTGGAATACGAGCCACACAATTACCCGCCGAGCTCTCTGACGAGCAATACTGTCAGGAGAGTAAAATGGCAATGGCATCTGTACTTGTATGTCTCGCCCGCAGATTCCAGACGTCTTGTGCTACTGAACTCTTCAACATCTCCGATAAACCATTTTGCACGGTTGAAGCGTTGTCTCTCATCATGCATTATCTCGCAGCGTCACTCTTTCCCAACGCGTCCACCTTGAATGATATCGGTGTTATTTTGTGTGGGCTGGGTTCGGGGGAAGCAGTCACAAACGTACACGGTGCACAAACGAACCCCCGTGAAGTTGCACGATTGTACTATGAACAAGGCTTGCAACTCGATCCATCGCACCCTCATTTACTTTCGAATCTCGGGTCTCTCTTGAAGGATGCCGGACACATGACCCGAGCGATTGGGTACGCTCTCTAAATTTCTATGGTTGCTAGCATTCCACTGATTAGACTCGATGTTCATCACGGAAGAATCTTTAACCATGCCCTTGCGTGCCATCCTGAACTTGATATTGCCCTAGTGAATATGGCCAATACCTTGAGGGATATGGTTAGTCCCGAGCTTCTTCATCTCAAAGCCGTAATATATTAATATTCCACAGGGCCAATACACTGAGGCGATCCCATACTACCAGCGGGCCATCTCAGTGAATCCTGCTTTCGCAGATGCGTACTGTGGACTATGCCAAGCGACGAATGCGGTTTGTTGTTGGAATGGGCGAGGTAGGTCCAATTATACGTATGCAATGAGGGGACGGCTGAACCCTCGCTAGCTAATTGGATACAAAAAGCAATAGAAGTTTGCGAGAAACAGCTCTCTGATATGCATAGTCAAACTACAGGTTTGCTAAACACACAGACACTTGACGATTGGATGTTTCTGGTCCGAACTGCGCACCCTGGACGGCTTTCTCCCCTCGAGGAGAATGCGTGGAAAGTGCGGTTTGGGTATTTCCTTCCAACTGACCCCTCTCGACCATCATTGCCTTGTGGAGAAGCTGGTTTTTTCATACGCCTGATGGAGTGGTGCCAAACTCGAATCCAGCACTCGCTGTACATCAAGACCTATGGTCAAGCTTATCACTCTGAACACCCGAACATGGCACGCGTATATGACAATATGACAATACCAAACTCTGGCCTCATTTCAGTTATCAAAGGCTCCAGGTTGCCATTGATATTACCATTTCACACAGTAAGTACACCAATCTACTCAGAGGGTTCTTTTATACGAGACCTTCGCAGTTTACCCTTCCGCTGACGGCTCGAACGATTCGGTTAATTGCGCATAGAAATGCACTCCATACCTCCTTCACAACATTTACCCAACTTGGAAAGAACTTATCTGTGTACCCGGCACCCCCTCCGCCATTTCACGGAAGGATTAATATTGGCTATGTGTCGAGCGACTTCACGTGGGTACTATTTTCTACTTGAATTCTTCTATTATTTACTTTAATAGCGACCACCCATTGACGCATCTGATGAAGTCCGTTTTTGCGATGCACGACAGGAAACGCTTCAATGTCTTCCTCTACGCTACAAGCCCTACGGATGGGTCCTCTTATCGAGAGTATTACGAACGTCAAACGAACTTTCATTTCAACGATGTCTCGTCTTGGCCAATCAGTAGCATCATAGAGAAAATTGTGCAGGACCAGATACACATTCGTAAGTTGATTGACATTCCTGAATAGTTCCGATACAATGACTTGTTTGCAGTCGTGAATCTGGGCGGTTACACCAAAGGCTCAAAAAATGAGATCTTTGCTGCAAGACCATCTCCAGTTCAGGTATCTCTAATGGGATTTGCGGGCACATTAGCAGCGGGTTCGCCTGTGTTTTCGTTGTTCAGTGTCAAGGTTTTGACAATGGTATAGGTTGGTGCGATTACCTCGTGTGCGATCCGATCGTCTGCCCTCCAGATCTATTTGTTCAAGTTTGTGCTGCTCGTAGACGATCGCCAAACGCTAGGTCATCCCATGAGGTGACGCCTGATGTTGGCGTTCCGATCAACGAATGTAGTGACCCAGGATCCTCTGACAATGGATGGATCTAGTGCGTCATTAAAGCGAATGGACGCATTCCCGATCTGATAATTTCGAGATTCCAGCACTGAATGCCCAATTTATATGCCAGTAGGTTGGAACACGATTCTCTGTCATGGTTGTGCTAACTCGTTTGGTGTAGCACACCTACTTCGCGACAGACCATAAGCAGTCCTACAACGCATACAGCTCCAAACTCGGTACGATATCGACTCGCTGGTCAGATGAACTGCAGCGACGAGGCCAGCTCAGAGCGACAATATTTCCTGACTTGCCAAAGTGAGTCGTTGCGTCAGTGTCCTTCAGACACAGATCGCCAATAATGCATAGGGATATCGTCATATTTGCCAACTTCAACCAGGTATTGATGATTTACATCTTGGCATCCCGCGAAACTGACGATCGGCATTTAGCTCTACAAGGTCGACCCTGTGAGTCAAGTAGGCATCACTTGCTGAGCAAATCAACTCATGAATCACGCCAGATAATATTCTGGACGTGGTTGCGCATCCTCTCTCGAGTTCAGCGCAGTATACTTTGGTTGCTTCGTTTTCCCGCGACAGGAGAAGCCAATCTTTTGCAGACCGCGACTACATGGGCAGGGCCCGAAGTCGCCTCTCGGATCAGGTTTACAGACGTTGCCCACAAGGAGGTCCATATCGCTCGATGTTGTGTAGCCGATCTTGTTCTAGACACCGCTGAGGTGAGCCCCGATTCTCCTTTCCGATGTAGCGATTCTAACAGCGATCTTCCCCGCCGTGGTCAAACACAGTGCAGCGCCCACACTATTGCCGCCGAGTATGTATCTTGCCTGTGAATGGAGGAATGCCATGTCTAACGCCATGCGCAGCGTGCTCTGGTCAGGCACTCCGATCATAGCTTGTCTATGGCCAAGTCATAGACATAAAATGGCTTCCCGTGTGTCGGCCAGCCTTGCACACGCTACTGGGCTGGGGAAGCAGATGGTGGTACACAGCCGAGAAGAATATGAAGAACGCGCGGTCGCGTTAGCCTCTGCGCACTGGGCCTCCAACGCCGAAAGACTTTCCTGTGGAGCAAGGGCAGAATTCGTTTCAGAGGGCTCGGGGCTCCTGAATCTCCGTCGGAGTCTTTTCCTTGGTCGTGAAACCATGCCTCTGTTCGACACCCGGCGATGGGTCAAGAATCTAGAAAAGGGTTTCATCGTGGCATGGAAACGGTGGGTAGACGGATCGCAGTTCCGAGTTGGGTACGATAATGAGGGAGCTATTGTCGTGAGGGATGACGGTCATGTCCCATGAGCTCAGTGGTACCGGCAATCGCTGACTTGTACATGATATTCTTGCTACACTCTGCTGTTAATATTAGGACTCGTTTTCACTTCATGGCGGGAGCTTAGGCGTGCTACTAGTACTAATCAGATACCCGAGTGACTGTAGCTGAACCACCTCTACAGCTATGTTCATGAAATAAATTGGTACTGACTGCCAGCTGATGATAGTATTTGACGATGCTCGAAACCGGGTGCCTGGTTCCGGTGCCCAATTAGGTAATGCGCATGTCTCGATGACATATGGGCGCTACTAGATCTCGTTCGAAATCACCATGTCGAATCAATCTGAACCGCCGTTGGGTGCCTTCTTCGTTGACATTGTCACTCCGGCACGCATGGAGAGTCCCTTTCGGTGCTTGGCCGAACTCGCTGATCGTGCCTTCACGCTTGCCGACCAGCTCGCTGGCTCCGACCCAAGCAACGTGCCTCTGGGCCTCAAGACCCGCTATGCAAGCATACTCTACCCCGTTGGAAATACAGACGTCGAACCCTACCCAATCAAAGCCGTCTTGCACCAAGACACGCCTGCGATGCAAGCTCAACAAGTGGTCATCAACTTTCAAACAAAGGTTGCAGAGTGCGAGGGTCAGCCCAATCTTGCCATCGACCCGGAGCAGATCGAGTGTGCTCAGGAAGAGATCAAGCCATATCTGCAAGATGTGTGGAAGAAGAAAAGGGCGAGAGAAAAGGCACGCCAGGTACAAGAACACCTCGCTTGGCGGGTGAGGTGGTCGCCCAAGTTCATGGTTGATGATGTTACTGACGAAATGTCAGGATTTCCTTGAACGTCTCGAATCTCATGGCATCTCCCTCCCCGAGTCGTACTCGGAACCCGATTCCCCGCTCATTCTCGAACAGTGTCCATTATGCGAGACGCGAACGGCGGCCTGTACTTCTTGTCACATCCTCATGTGCTTGAACAGAGAATGCGTCGCTTCTCAACTCGTCCCTTTCCAGTCGTGCTCCCACCATGTTTCCTCGGCTGCGTGCCTCCCGTGCCTGGAAGGAGCAAAGAACGTTCCATTGCTTGGCCAATGCCCTGATTGTCATCTCTGGTTCTGTCAATTTGAATTGACTTGGTGCCTAGGTCGACCAAAGGGTGGGTCGAATAGGCCACCGAGCCTCTACTTCCATCGTCTACCCAATAGTACTCGAGAGCACCCGACCAAGCCTATCGGGTGTTTTTCTTGCACCGGCGGCCAAGACCGACCCCATTGTTCCAACGGAAAATGTTGGTCCAGAGTGGGTGGGTATACGAGCGTCTGCGCGTCGTGCTCTCCGGAAGGTGGGCTTTGGTGCACATGCGAGCAGTGCTGGATCTGCGACGACTGCAAGAGCACGCCGACGGAAAACTGTTTCAAGGACTGTCCGCGGTGCAGACGGGTGTATTGCATCTACGAGTGCGAGTATATACAATTCTGCACCGAGTGCAGCCGCACGACGCTGTGCGATGATTGTGTCGAAGAAGACGGAAGTGAATTTTTCGGGACAGACGCGATGGAAGGGGTAGAACTCAAAGGCAAATGCGAGGCCGGCCATTGTATCGGGAAGATTTGTGGGGCATGCCTGGAAAATGTGCGATGCGAGGGCTGCAGCAAGACGTTTTGCAGCTCATGTATACAGCTCCAAGGGTGCATGCGCTGCGAATGCAGTTTCTGTCTCGATTGTTACGATACACTCGAGAGAAGATGCAATGATTGCGAGGCAAGTCGGAAGGGGCGGTTCAACGAGTAGGTGTCCGCACAGAAATCGCGCGTCATGACTCATGATACTGACGTGCATTCTTTGCAGAGTCACTTGAACTTGATGTTTCGTAAAGAGACTATGAAAGCATCGTGCGCGTAATTATTCGATGGATTGTTTTCGTATCGATGAATGAGTAGCATATGGGCAGTATGATGGACATTGACAGTATGTAGTAACTCGGGGAAAGTGAGTAGTGTGACTCGGACTCCCGCTCGGAGCCTCGGATTTGGCGACAGAAATGGCAGAAACGTCCCAAGGTGATCGATTCCGCTGGATCCTCCGAGATCAGGGGACCGACTCATCCTTTTTTTTTTTCTTTCTCTACCCCCTCTTTTTTTGAACACATACCACGACTACGCCGTCACCACGGGCATGTCGGAGGATGCCCTCGACGGCATCGCACTCTCATCATCAGTGATCATTCTGGACGTTCCCTCTGGCGTGCACGACGTGACGACGGTCGCCCTGGTCGGCGAGATCAAGATCGAGTGGTCTCGGGTGCCATCGATGATCGCCTCCCTTCGTGGTGTCCACCGACGCCCATGGACGATCACACCCCATCCGATGGTGGCGCGTTTTCCTCCACAATAAAACCACCATCCCATCCCCTGCACAACTCGATCGCCAGCAGCTGCAGGCAGATGGTCGACAGGCATCATCAAGTCGAGTTACCATGACTCACAGGCGGCAAGCATGGCTCCGTTCAGTATGATACCTAAATAAATACACTAGGGACTCGCCAGTGTCACAGGGTACGTCAAGACATGTGAATGGCATAGGTGGTCCTCGACTGATATGATATCGATCCATAGAAGATTATGGGCACAAGCAAACGAATTAAGCAATGCGTCCGTGAATAAAGCCCCCAACGAGGAGGAAAGAGGTAGAAAAGGCCAGATGCTAGGAAGGTTGAGCAGCGGTGGTGCGACCAAGCAGCAAGACTTACGCCACCTAAGCGGACGCGCTGAGCCCCAAGGCGCGCGCTCCAGCGCCGACGCCGCCTTCCCAACCCAGGAATCGCTCCGTCGTTGCGCTGTACCCAACATCGTTCTCAAAGCCCGGCAGCTCGTCCTCGTCATCCCATGCGCCAACCGCTCGTCGCGTGCGCGCCCAGACAGTGATGAAGAGTATGCGCTTCAACTTTGGGTTCAAAAAGAACCAATGCGACGACCAGAGCAAGGCGCCATCTCTGCGCTTCAAACGGACATGGGGAAAGTCGGCGCGCAGCGGAGAGTCGCCATTGCTACTGCCGCTACTGTAGTTGCGGAAGAAGATGGGGGACCGTCTGTTGCCCGTATCAGGGCTGTGGGGGCTGGCGCGGTGTCGAGGGGAAGAAGAGGTGTCGACGTCATATTCATCAAACTCGAATGTGGCCTCTTCGTCAATGTCGTCTGAAGAGTATTCGTCACCGACCGAAGCGACGTCGTCCTCGTCATCGGAGTAGTCATTGGCGTGAGGGTCGGAATCGATGCCAGGTGAGTAAGAGAACACCTGACAGTCGGAGAGGCCGACGACCTCGTCCAATATGCGGTAAAGGGTTGGGTGGGTGCCCGACTGTATTTGGGGAGGTGCAAATGGGCTGGATAGAGTCTGCAAGAGGGGTAACGAGGAAGAGGAAGTTGGGACAGAGGACGGGAAGAAGTTGGGCGAGGTGGGTGGATAGGCCGAGTACGTCCGGGGCGCTCTGACGCCGCCCCGGTTCGGGGATAAGAGGGTTGTGCTCAGCGAATTGAGCACGCTAGCGCCGCTCTTCTCTTTGTGAAAGTGTGCGGGGCGTACGTCGGAGAATTCGTGGTCGGGAAAGGCGATGTTGAGGGTCGCTATGAGCAAGTAGAGGGTCTTGCGGGAGGCATGCTTGTCCATGGGGCCAAATGGGGTTTCTTCGGGCTCGCGATCGAGCCATGAAGGGAGAGGGGGAGAATGGGACAGCTCGTCGTTGTAGGCGTGTTCGAGGGACTTGAAGAGTTTCTTGTCGCGCTTGATGTTCTTGCAGCTGTACGCTTCGATTCTGGTGTGCACGGAACACTCTGGGCCCTCGTGGGTGAGGGCCTGGGCGAGGCGGGTCAACTCGGGGAACTCTATGTACTTCATCGTCGTGGAGCGTCGTTGACAAGGGGCAGACCCGTCGGAGTGGAAACTCGACGCTACCCTGTGGCGCTGCCCAATATCACCGATCCAAACGTTCGTTGAGGCGACACTGACGATCATATCACGTTCACACAATTAACATGACCACTTAGTGTCTATCCTCGCACGTGCGTTCTCATCCAACCTGTTGGCATTTTCGCAACGTCATGGTATGTCCACATAAATACATGGGATCCCCCGGTACCCTATCAGATACCTGCGTTCCTCGCCTGGAGCTGCGCAGCATACGTCGATTCCATATCATAAATCGCCGTGCCAGGATAAATCTATCCATCACATCAATCACGCGCCCTCCTGAAACACACGACACGTACCGCATACCCGTCGTCAGGCGTCGGCCCGCTTGTCAAATTCGAGCCGGCTTGCCAGACAAGGACGCCCGCGAGTCCACTCTCGACGACGGTCGTATACCACGTCTCGTACGTCGCGATTTGGTCTTGGGCTGCGAGCACGCCAAACTCTTCCATTAACACCGGCTTGTTGTACGTCGCTTGTGCACCGCGGTGGTTCTCGATCCATGTTTGGCCCCAGCTCATTGCGCTTGGTTGGGTGCATGGGTGCGTGAGGGTGACCACGGCAAAGGGGCATGCTTACCTAGGTGTTTCCTCATCCCAGCTGTACTGTAGATTTGGAATAAGATCGAGGACTCGAACACAAAAGGTGGCATACCGGGTAGAGCTATGTCACGTCTATAAACACGCTTAGGAGAGTGAAACCAAACGACGTACATGAAAAGTACCAAAGTCGATCGTGTCGATGGCCAAGTTGGCATCAAAGTCGACGCCTTGCGAACCGCTGCAGAGTCTCAGCGACACGTTATCCATCCAGAGAAGAGACGAACTCGTAAGAATAGTCCGTGGTGTTTGTCCAATTGAACCAGCCCTCGTCACCGAGCCCGACGAGATGATTGCTGTCGAGCGACTTGATGTAGGCGGACATGGTTTTCACCCAGTTGGTGATCGTCGTGGTCGTGCATGTTCCCGACGTGGCACTACTCGATAGGTCCATCTGCGGGTCATTGAAAGTTAAGAGTGTCTCTTACTTGGTAGAGCCCGTACAGCGGGGTTCGTTGGCTATACGACCGTGTCAGCTGAGAAAACATTGAGATACAATATTCATACCGAGTTCCCAGCCAAAGATGGTTGGCTCGTCGATATATCTCTCGATCCAAACCTTGACATAGTTTTGATACGCAGCCTAACACGTATCGATGGATACAAGTATTGAAAGGCACGGGGGAAAAAGAACATACGATGACTTCGGGGTTGGTGTAGAAATAGTCATGAGGCTGACCCTCACCGAGAATTTGGTCGACGTAGACGTCCATTCCTCCATAGTTGTCCCAATTGTTGGTCAATGTGACGATGAGATGGATGTCGTTTGCTTTCGCGGCAGCAACGACATTGTCTTGAAAGATGACGTGAGCAACGGGACACGAAAATGCGGGACAGTCTGACCAAAGTTTTCGAGCCCAGTTGGACCGTAGTTGATGGTAGGTGTGCTTCCGTTCCAGAGCTGGTAATAATCCCCGCTCGCAGTGGTGACCTCATTGAAGCCCCTGTCAAGTTTTGTCAAACGGTTGGATCGTGCTCTCAAAGGAATACCTACCAAGTGCGGACGGTCGTACCTCCCGTCGCCGCAATGTTTTGAAAGGTGACGTTCATGTCGTCGGTGGTGAGACCCATGAGACCGACCCAGTAAGAGTTGGCACTGTTACAGTGAGGCGGGCTCATAAACGAGACATGCAACTAACCCGAATACCGTGTAAGGCGCGCCGCCGAGCGTGAACCCCTGACCATCTGCCTTGACGAAAGCAGTGGACTGTCTGGCGACAGGGCTGGCAAGCTGTCGAGAAAAGAGTGAGTCATGTTATGCTCACGGACGAGCGATGCACCTCACCGATACTGCAGTCATGAGCAGGGCAACGGAACTAGTATCTAGCTTCATATCGATGTGTGATCACCTGCATAGTCCAAACCCGAGGCTTTTATGATGCATCTCATCGGGCTAGTGACGAGAAATGTGCGAGTTTTCGCCGCGGTTCGATGGAATTCAGGATCTAATACCGGAATAGCGACGCGACGGATGGTCCTGGGCGGACCGTCATATCCACCAACATGGGGAAAAACTGGCTAGCGTCAGAGTAAATTCGATCACGTTCGGCGTGCGCTCGCCAACTTTAGTGTGTGGCCGGGTAAAGGTCGAGACGATTGCGGGCTTCCCCACGACTTATAAATGTGACGACCGGTCCGCTTTCAGACAAGTTGGCCACGACAGCGACTCAAGGATAGAAAGTTGACTCACGTGGGTCGATCGTGGTTATGTCTGAGAATATTTCATCCGTTGGATCATGCGAACAAATACAAAGGACGGTTCTACAGGGCCTTTTCCATGGCAATTAATTCCTCTAGCTTTCCAAAGTAGGGGCCACTCAATTGTTGCGGAGTTGCGGGTTGGAGGGGAGCCCTGACGCGGGGATTCCCGTAGCCCCAATGCTTTGTGACCAAAGCCTTGATTGCGCCGATGCCACCCACTTTCTTGGTTGCATAGTCGCCTTGGCCCAACACACTCTGCAACTCCATGGCCTCTTTGATCTTGCCGTCCTGGTAGAGTTGATACAACTTGATGTGAAGCTTGGGAACGATGTTTGGGAGTGCAGCGATTGCGCCTGCACTTCCAGACAAGAGACCTTGGAGGAGGACCTCTGAGACACCTGCGAGGGTGGCAAACTCTGAAGAGGGTTTGGCCGAGGTGAGACGGTGGAGTTTGCCAATGTTGCCGCAGGAGAGCTTTGTGCCGATGATGTTTGGGTGGTTGGACAGCTCGAGGATGATGTCCGACTCGAGGTCGAGACCAGCTGTGACGGTGGGGAAGTTGTATATGAGATATGGGAGGGGGGAATGAGTGGCGACCTGGCGTGGGCGTGAGTGATGGATTGAAAATAGGTGTGAAAGCACATACGTCACGATGGAATGCGAGGATGGCATCCCTGGTCATCTGACCGGGCCATACGGAGGGGGTCAAGACAAGGACGTAGGCTGCACCGGCCTCCTTGGCGTCTGAGCAGAGTTTCTTGGATTCCCTGGCAGATTGAGCACCGCAGCCGGCAATGATGACGACATTGGGGAAGCCATTCGCGTCGAGGGTGTGACGCGTGAGGGAGATGGCTTGCTTGCGCTCGTCATGGGAGAGGTGCTGGGCCTCGCCGTTGCTGCCTTGCACGACGATGCCGGTGATACCGCCCTTGGGAGATGCGTGACGAGAGGGTGGTAGAGTGGGGGTGATGGCGTACCTTTGCGAGACGGAGGACGTGTGCCTGTATGGCAGATACGTCCAAGTCGTCGTTCTGGTCAAAGAAGAGGACTGCGGGGACGTAGATGCCAGGTGGGGGAGGGGAAGCCATGAAGTGCCAGTCGCATGGTGGTGGTCTTAAATAGAGTTTGTCAAGTGACCACCATGTCCATCCTTAGACTCGGTCGACCCGTCCGACTGCGACAATACCCACCCAGTCTTCGTCGCCGTCTTCACGTGCGCGCACTCTCCTACGCCTCCATTCCCCGCTTCGTCGCCCGCGCTTTCCGCGTCCCCATCGCCGGCGTCACCATCGGCGCAGGCGGGTTTGGCTATGCCAACTACAAGTTTGAAGGTCAGTTTCTTCCACTTCGTTACTCTCCCAGACAAACTCTGTTGTAGAGCTGCGCAAAACGACAACCGGATGGCTCTCCAGCGTCCAAGACGCCGCTACCGACTTGTTCGACTCGGCGTCCGACGGTCTCAAGTCCGTCTCTGCCCGCGTGTCCGCCGTAAAACTGCCCGACATCGAAACGCCCCAGTTTCTCAAGGATCTCTTTGCCTCGGACGATTCTACGCGTCACGACCATAGTTCTTCTTCCCAGGACTCGTCAGACCCACGCAACAGATCCCCAGAGGAAAGCGCCGCCATCGCTGCCCTCGTCGCAGCGACCTTGTCCGCCCCCTCCGATTCCACCAAACCCAACGACAATGGTCTCGACACCAGGCAAAACGGCCTCATGCATCTCACAAAGAAGCTTATCGAAATAAGGACAATGCTCCTCAGCATCGACCAGAGCGACAGTCTCAAACTCCCCAGCATCGTCGTCATTGGCAGTCAGAGCTCAGGAAAGAGCTCCGTTCTCGAGGCCATCGTCGGTCACGAGTTCCTCCCAAAGTCAGTCCTCCCTTCGATCCTTGTCATCACCGCTCACCGCTCGGCCGTAGGGGTAACAACATGGTGACGCGGCGTCCCATTGAACTCACTCTCATACATACGCCTCCAAAGGGCAGCCAAGTGCCCGAAGAATACGGCGAGTTTCCGGCACTCGGCCTCGGTAAAATCACAAACTTTGCCCAGATACAACAGACACTCACCGACTTGAACCTCGCCGTACCCTCTTCCGAGGCTGTCTCAAACGAGCCCATCGACCTCCGCATATACAGCCCTCATGTCCCAGACCTCACCCTTATCGACCTGCCCGGCTACATCCAACTCGCCTCCATGGATCAGCCAGATTCTCTCAGAGACAAGATCGCTGGTCTGTGTGAAAAGTACATCCGCGAACCCAACATCATCCTCGCCGTCTGTGCCGCAGACGTCGACCTTGCAAACTCACCCGCTCTCCGCGCAAGTCGTAAAGTCGACCCCTTGGGTTTGCGCACCATCGGCGTCGTCACAAAGATGGACCTTGTCCCTCCCGAGCAAGGCGCTTCCATCCTTGAAGGCAACCGTTACCCTCTACACCTCGGTTACGTCGGTGTCGTCGCCAAGTCCGCTGGAAAAAGGTCTTCTTCTCTTTCCAACGGCGCCCTTGTCAAACGGAACGAAGAAGACTTTTTCGGCAACCACAGAGAATACTTTGGCGTTTCCTCTTCCTTGATGGTTGGCACTGACACCCTCCGCCGTCGTCTGATGGAAGTCCTCGAATCAAGCATGGCCTCGTCCCTCCACGGCATCAGCAATGCAGTTCAACTCGAGCTCGAAGAAGCCACCTATCAATTCAAAGTCCAATACAACGACAGGCGTATAACCGCCGAGTCCTACGTTGCTGAAACCGTGGACGCCCTCAAAGCACGCTTCAAAGACCTCTCTTCTCAATTCCACAAACCCCAAGTGCGCGCCAAGCTCAAGGCCATGCTCGACGACAAAGTCATGGACGTGCTCGAGCAACTGTATTGGCTTGACAAGCGTGCACCCGAACTCGGCGCTCTCGGTGCTGATCCCAAGCTGAAATCCGGGGACGTTGACGCGTATTGGCGACACAAGCTCGAGGCTGCCTCGTCGCTCCTCACGAAATCGGGCGTCGGGCGCGATTCGACACTCCTCGTTGCAGACGGGCTGCGAGCGTTGATTGACTCGATTGCTGCCGGAGAACCCTTCAATCATCATCCCCATGCCGCCGAGCGACTCGTGCAGTTTTCGCACATGATCTTGAGGGACCGCATTGGGTTGACGTCGGATCAAGTGGAGAATTGCATCAAGCCGTTCAAGTACGAGGTGGACGTGGACGAGCGGGAGTGGGAACAAGGGCGTGGACGCGCCGTGGACTTGTTCGAGAAAGAGGTTGCAATGTGTGAATCCAAGCTCAAAGACATTAGGAAGAAAGTCGGAGGAAGCAGACGGTTGAATGGGTTGATGGGTTATGTGAAAGAGCTCGAGGAGCAGACACAGGAGAGGAAGAACAAGCGGATTGCTGGAGAGGACGACGCGCCTATCGAGGAGCCCGAGTCGTATCGATACCCCCCTGCACAGATTTTGGATGGTGAGGCACATCGGACTCTGGTGAATCTATCCTGACACGTTGGCAGCACGGCATGCGATGATGTACAGTGACAGGCTGTCCATATTAAAGCTTCGTCTAGCAGCCCTCAAATCGAAACGCTGTAAAGGTGGTCCTGAGAACGACGTGTTGTGCCCCGAAGTCTTCCTCAATGTTGTGGCGGACAAGCTGGCGTACACGTCGACCATGTTTATCAACATTGAGCTTCTCGACCATTTCTTTTATCAGGTCAGTTTCCCCCGCCACGTATGAGACACCTCTGAACTGGTTGGTAGTTCCCGAGAGAGATTGACTCGCGGTTGATCTACGACTTGGAGCGCAACGAAATCGTGCAGTTTGCACGGGAGAACCCAGTGATACGACGGCATTTAGAACTGCAAGAGCGAAAAGACAAGCTCGAAGAGGTGAATAGCGGATTCCTTCGCTTATTTTGCATGCTGACGTGCGACCTCTAGGTGATGAAACAGCTCAACAGCCTCTCGACGCTGCGACCAGATTCCCAGCCAACCCCAAGGCGCCAGCGCGGGTTATTCGGAGGAGTGTTTTGATTTTCCTGCTTCTTCCATATTGACTCTATGGACCACATTCGTTTTCTTGGCGTATGCTCTTCCCACCTCACGCTTGCTTGTCATTTGGATACATTACAAGACTTGGGTTGTATAATGAAATACGATCACCACTCTAGGAAGGATAGATATACGTGCGCTTGAACACGCGAAACTCTAGAGCTTGGCCTTTGTCTTGGCAGTCTACGCCAGTGTCAACGTCGAACAAGACTCTACTCTGAATCCGACTCACCCCGAGTACCCCGCTAAGCTTGGTTGCCAACATGATGTTGCCCTTGGACTTGAGTTTTCCCGCCATGAACGCCTTTTGACCGTCCATCTGTTTGAAAAGGGATGAACCGAGCACCGAACCGAGACCAACGCCAAAACACACCTTGCCAGACGCGAGCTGCTCAAACGTGTCGTCGCTCATTATCAGCGTCACGCCCGCTTTCGCCGGCGCAGAAACAGGCCCTGCATAGATCGTCCCCTTGTCCTTCAAGTCGATCGTCCACACGGCTTCTTTCTTGTTTGCATTCGTGATTCGGAGCTCGAAGATGGCGGCGGTCTGTCGCTGCGTGAGTCACGTCGTCAGATGATGAGGCGTGTGGGAAGTCACCTTTTTGATCTGGGCGGCGCGCTCGGCGTCCGTGAGGCCGCTAAAGGTTGCACTGAGTGTAGCGAGGATCTCGGATGCCTGACGAATGTGGTGAGCATTGACGCGTTCGGGAGAGGTCAGAGGGAATACCTTGAAACCGTCTACCTTGAGGTCGGACATGATGGAGGGGGGGGAACGAGGTACAGGAGAAGAGCAAAGGTGTCCTTTTTCTTTTAATCTCGGAACGAATGCATATGATAAAAGTGTCAACAGCTGCCGTGCTTGTTTACGAAACTCGACTTGGAAACTACAATTGGACTGACTACTAGAGCAGCTTCTGGTGATACCAATCGTGTTCTAGTCGGACCGCTTCCTTGATCGTTTCCGCAAGCCGCCAACCGTGCCCTTCTCCCTGAAAAAGGCGATATTGCACTCTATTCGCACCGCCTTGCTCAATGATCGTATGCACGATTTTCTCAGCCTGCTCCGGAAGCACTATCTTGTCTTCGGCTCCTTGAAGCACCTGCGATGCAACGCGTCGGAAATCATGAACGTTTCAAAAATAAATAAGGACGCGCACCAAAAGTGGCGTCACGATCTTGTCCGCATGGTTCACGGGGCTACGCGCCGCATACACCTCTGGGACTTGCGTGGGGGTCCCGCCCAACAACTTGTCCATATACCTCAGCTCAAATTTGTGCGTGAATTCGGCGAGCGAGACGAGATCAGATACGCCAAAGGACGATGTGGCGGCCTTGAAAAACCCTGGCTCGGGTGCGATAGAGATTGCAGCCAGCGTCGTAAAGCCACCAGCAGAACCACCTCGAATGGCAACACGAGACTCATCGATGAGCGAATGGGGGGCTGCTGCGAGCAACTTGGGGGCATCCTGGACGTCTTGGACGTCCACAATCCCCCAGTTTTCAGCGAGGCGGGATCTGAAACCGGATAAGGGAGGGGGTCAGATAAGGGGCAAAGACAACCCTCACATGTATTCCCGGCCATAACCTGACGAACCGCCGTAATTCACGTCCAACCTTTCCGGAATTGGTCAGAGCATCAGGTTTGTCGCAGCGTGCTTACCAGGCGTAGCCCCGGCTCGTATAGTACAATTTTTCCCAACTGAGGACTTGTGCTTCTATGCCGGTAGGTCCTCCATGAACGTGGACAATGCAAGGGGGCTTTTCGCCAGGGATACTTGACCCCGAATAGTTGGGATTCTTTGGTGCATAGTACACCACGTAGAGGGGTTTGTCATCTCTGTATAGCGTAATTGGCTGAGGAAGAGAGATGTACGCCTCGTTGCCCGACACGGATTGCCGGGCGCTTGATTTGAGAACTTGGTACGATGGTGCAAACGAGGTCCCAGAAAATGTGCACAAGAAAATCCCTCCTGGAGCGTCGCTTTTCTTGGCGTTGAAGACGATAGACATTCCTCCTCTCTGGTTGACGCGGCTGACGAGGGAGAAGGGGAAATCTCGAACCTCCACGATGCGCTTCTCGTCAGAGAGACTGAGGGCGTACAATACATTCCGCCCATCACGAAAGGCAACAAAAGCGGCGAACTTGCCATTGTCGAGAAGCGCATAGGGGTAATTGCCAAGACCCCATGCAGGTCCACCAAAGTCCTCCTGGATGGACTCGGGGATGGCGAGCTGAGCGGAACCCGTCGAGGTAGAGTAGATGAATGGATTCTGGAAGCCGTTCAGTTCGTCCGAGGTGAGCACCAACATGGCATCGGACGCCCACAGAGGGTAGTTGACGGACTTTGTGAGCTGCTCGCCTGCGACGCGTGTCGTGTTCAAGACGGCGAGTGTATCTTCCTGAATCAGCACATCGGCAATCTTGATCAACGAGCCTTCCCAAGGCATGTCTGGGTGGTACCACTCTTGCCAAGCGATCTTGGTACCCGATGGATTGAACACTGGAGCCGCATAGAAATCAGCGCCGACGACAAGAGGAAACACTGCTTTTCGGGTCGTATTTATGACAGTGAGTATTGTGACGACCGTTTGGGGGGTATCCACTGTGTGGTCTTCGAGGACCGATACAAGAAGATCATGCCGGGCAGGGTGAACGGCAAAGTTGGCGTATCTGTACTCCTTTTTGTCTATAGTCCAGCGACAGTCAGTTGCAACCAAGTGTGGAGATCAACCGGGATTACCTGGTGTGACTGGCTCAGGCGTCTGCGATATCGCCGCCTTGATCGAGTACACGCGGTTGTCGCTGATGTTAGAGAAGTACAGGGTTCCGTTGTATGCGATGGCAGCAGCCCCTCCATACTCTTGAACACTAGTACGTGCGTTGTACGGAGACGGTATGACGTCCTGTCCTGAGATCGTGTCTACGATCACATTGCGGGCGTTATCTTCTGGACGAGCTTCGATGTGGTATATCTTGTCGTTCGTGGGGTCGACAAAGACATCGGAAAAGGATATACTCTGCAGCCAGCCCGTCACCGATCCGTTCTTATAGTGTTGACGAAATGAACTCACGCCTTGCACGATGGACTCGGGAGTTATGGTCGATTCCCATTTTCCATAGGGCGCTACTTGCGACATCGTTGTATCACTGAGGAATTGGCGGTAAACATCATTCATATTTATATCGCCGGATGGTCACAAGGTAACCTCACTCGCCGGTGGACTCTCACAGGTATCTAGAAAACTGCATGGGCCTATTCACGGCTGTGTTTAATATCTATATCGAGACGTGCAACGGTGAATGATGGGGGGAAGGGGTGGGTTCGTTGAATCCTTTCGACGAGTGTCACGACAGATTATCGACGGTGCGGTCAGATCTAGATGTTAGCGAGAATGCAGACTGCACATCGAGTGTGCAGGATATCATCGACGTGCGTGGCACCATCCATGAGAATAACTAAAAGCAGCAAACTACTTGAAGAGTCAAGAAACGACAGAACACCTGTGAGTACTACGCACCATATCATGTTTACGATTGACAGCAAGGAAAATCCATTGAACGCCGTCCCCTCTGATGAGCACACCACCACCTCTGCATTCCACGTATCAGATAGACGAACTAGTGCATGGCCGTTTGAACAGCTCGTCCAATAGCGCTGCAACCTTTTGCTGTGCCTCTATTTTCTCCTGTTGCACGTGCTTCAGCTCTACATCACGACGGTGTGCAATCTGCGCTTCGTCTGAGAGAAGTAGAAGCAATTTCAGAGAGTGCGTGATCGAGAGCAGCGAGTTTGCTGCCCTGACCTGTAGCCAACGACGATCAACGACGGAAAGCTTGTGTGCAGGGGACGTACCATAGACTCGGCACGCGATTCCGCTTGAAAAGATTCCTGAGCAATGCGAAACTTGTCCTTGTCTGCGATCTAGAGAGTTGGTCAGGATCAACGCCATGTACCGAAGTGGGTGGATGGAACACACGGAAGCAAGGCTAACAATGTCGACCATGCCGTCCACGAGTACTTCTACCTCGGCATCCAATTTTTTATTCCATTCTTCTTCGATGTTGTCGAGGTACTCATCCGAGTTTTGATCGACGAGCGCGTTGGCTGCGCTACGTTGATGAAGTGTCGCTGTCGGAAGAGCCGACGGGCGGGAAACGTCTGTTTGAGGTGGCTCAGACATGAGAGAGTCGCAACCAAACACGTTCAATGCGACTCCAGTCACTGATCCCCACAATCCCTGGTGACCTCGTCGCCGTGCTCGAGACCTGTGGAATCAGAACAGACGCTGACCTCTTGATCTCTGGGACCCCAATCGACATTCTTCAAAGACTACCACCTGGCGTAGTTAGCCTCGCGGATCTCAAGACATACATTGCATTGGTTGCAGAGAGCGCGTCTGCTCGCGGTATTCAGGGGGACGCGTTGTATACAGAAGAACTCCAAAGACGACACGACTATGACACCGAGCTGACCTGCGGCGTAGGCGAACTCGACGCGTTAGTCAATGGTTTTGGCGGTGGTCGTGTCTTTGAAATCTCTGGAGACAGAGGTTCGGGAAAGACGGTACGGAGAACGCGAATTCATCGTTATATTTCTCAACCACGACATCAGTTGCTCGTGTCACAGATCGCTCTACGCTTGCTAGCGGCGTACAGGGACGCATCTGTGTCATGGATGGATACCACAGGAGACTTTTCTGTCGAGCGGACCCGCCAGATGGCCCAGAACTTGAATAGAGAGGTGACAATCCCTGCTTCCATTCGCTTAATCAATCTGAATACTCGGAGGGCTCCTCCACAGTGCTCGAACGACTACAAGTCTCGCTCGTACTCGACATCGAGACTGCACGTGCTCTGCTCGAAGAACTCGAATCCTCACTGACTGTATGTATGCTCGATTAATTCTTGACGCAGAGAATTCAAGCTTGTCAGGTAAACCCATTACCTGACCCTAGAGTCCGTCTGGTTATCATCGATTCGGTTACTTCGCTTTTGGCACCATCTCTCAGTGCTGTAACATCCCATGGACATGCAATCATGACCACTTTCATGCGGCATCTTCGCAGCATGGCCCGATCATACTACCTGGCATTTCTCGTGAGTGTCTGTACATCTCACCTAGCCTTGTCTAATCCCTCGGAGGTCGTTAACAACACCTCCGCTTCTCTTCCTCGCAATCCCTTGTCTGCCTTCTCGTCGACTGTTAGGAAACCAGCTCTAGGCCCTTCATTTACTTTTCTTACGGACTGCACCATCTGGCTGGCTAGACAGGAAGACGCCGAAGCAGGATCCTCGACCCATGTGGCTGAAATCTTCAAGTCACGATCAACGGTAAGACTTCACGATTCCAGACTCGCCTTGCCTTCACACACGAATCAACTCTAGCGATCAAGAACATGGTGTACATTCAAGATTCAGGATGGCATCTTACGTTCGGTGACGGTATCAGAATGAAAACGAGTGCCATTGTTCTTCGATCAACTTTATACCTCGCCAATCACATCCCACCCTCGTCCCACCAAGGGCGAAACTAAATGTATAGTAGAACCACGAACGTCATTTCAATACTAGTCTAGACCACTTGTCCTATGGTTCCACCACTTGTCCCTGTGTAGTCTTCGATTTCGGGAAGAGTTAAAGCAGCTGCATGATTGTTTCTCTTCGCCTGTGGCCAGTATAAAAGAAGGTTCCAGAACCATACACAAGTGCGGTTCTACTGCAGACGCCAGGGCACGACGCATCCATCCATCGGAATGAGACACGAGAAACTACTTGAGGTACCTCAAGTCCCGTGAACGTGCCAAAAGCACGTATGGTGGACGCTGAACACGACATCGGCTACCTGGGTGATGGCGACCCTTGACATGCGCTATCCCTGTCGTATGAAACTGCTTCAAAGCGGCGCGTGTGCTGGCGTTCGGCAGCCAACCCAGGTAGTGTCGAAAATCTGGCAAGGCAGACGACGCCCCAACCAAGGGAGAATCAAAGCGTGACCCCCTTGGGGCACAAGAATAGAGAATGGTCGACTTGACGCGCACGCTCGTAATGCACTGGCAAGTTAGAAGCTCCAAACCGGGAATCTATCGAACCATACTGTATGCCTGACTATAATTCTAAAAGTTCTCGAAGTCAGCATATAGTTATATATTCAGATAGTCCGCTCTGATCTTCGAGATAAAACACCAAGTGAAAATTCCAAAGGAATGCGACGGATATTAAAACTCTCCAAAACTGACCAACTGGCATCAAAATGCTATCCACAAACGAGAAACTTGCACTCACCGATCTGGCATGAAGACCGGAGCAAGCAAGCTCCACATGTAAAGGAGCATGCAGACCCAACTGCTGACAACGCGCATCCACATTGCTGTCTCTGATCGTCCAATGTAGACGATTTCTTCCGATTCAACACCACCCTGTTCAGTTGAAACCACATTCCTGTAGATAGAAGTTTGAGAATCACAACATGCACATTCGCGTAGAGGGATAACTGACCAGTCTGTGAGCAGCATCGCAACATACATTGTCCCAAGTGCAAAGATGACATGGAACCAAGAGTACTGTAAAGATGGTCAGTAGTGCAACAACGCGAAGACGAAGGGCCTTACATTGTAGCGAGTACCAGAACGCTCATCGTCTTTGGTTTCTCCATAATCTTCGTCCTCGTCCTCGTCCTCCGCCTCGTATAATGCAGACTCGGGGATAGCTCTAGAATGTTCGAAATCAAATAAAGTCTGTATGTAAAGGGAGGACAGAGCGTACCCTGCTTGTACCGCAGCCAACAATGCTTGATATCTGGGAGACTCCGTACGTCCCGGTTGCGTACTTACTACCCCCATCTCCGAATGTGCCCCGTCGTCAATGGGTAGGTGAACAGCACCATCTTTCTTCCCTGTGCCTACCAGCGCTCGGCTCTGTGTGGCCGCTCGACTAGTGGAGTAGGCAATCGCGAGGAATGTAAAGACCGCACCAAGGACGACTGCCGTTGTCCCCGTCGTACTCGATCGCGTGAATGGGTTGCAAGACTCGTGAGCATGGTTTGTCACGGCGGAAGTGACGAGGTATGTGCAATAGGCCGCCACCATGCCAGCCTGAGCGAGACCAGATCGTGGGTTGGATGCTTGCACTGCTGGGTTGATGGACATGATCGTGCTGATGATGCAGAGAGTAAGGTTGAATGATATGAAGAAGCGATTGAGCGTGCATCCAGAACTGGCAAAGTATGCATAGAGAACGCCAGTGAGAGTGATGGTCGTGATATACATCACAGCAGTAGAGCCGATGAGAATCCATTGCCAGAGGGTGGACTCGGATTTCTCCCAGTTTTCCAGGCAAGTCTCCGACCAAGAGTGCGCGAAGTCGACCAAGAGAACGAGACCAAGAAGAATGAAGATTGTCGCGCCAATGAGGGCGACGTAGTCTCCCCAAAAGATGAAGAAGCCGTTCGGAATGAAAAATGTGACAATCACCAACACGAGCCAGATCAAGACTTTGGGACCCCACCAACTGGAAAGGGTGAGTGATTGGGTATCGGGCAAGGGGAATCGCGTTACCCATTCTGTATTGCTGCGCGTTTATCCCTTGATTCCGTCACACCGATGAGGGATAGACTCAAAAGGGAGTGGAAGAGGAATAATGCAAAACAAAGTCGGTGAACCTAGGAGAAGTATGAAGAAGGATGGCCAGAGACGGAGACGAAGAGGACGCACTGCGAGTACACCATAACACTTGCCTTCTTCGCACTCCATCTTGATGTAGTCGTAGCTCCACTCTTCGATTTTGCGTATGGCGAACGGTGTTTTCATGAGCCATGCCAAGAGGGAATTGAGTATGAATATGATCTAAGTCGAAGCTGTTGGATTAAGTACACGATGAGCTATTGCGAGGACTTGCCGCAAAACCGATCCTGGTCGCGATAGACGAGTTGCAATTGCATGACTTGCAGAACATGGATGCTACCGGCGGACCCGATGAGCGCAGCCACTATACGTCGCGAGGCAACGAACTGACCTGCAGTGCTGGTGAAGCAGAAGGCCAGACCTCCAAGGCATGAGGTGGCTATCGTCCCTAGCGAACCAGCGAGAGGGATGGAGAGCAAGATACCCATGCTGGGCTAACAGTTGCTAGTACAGGAGCGACTTGAGACGACTCGGATGACTGTGCAGTTCCGAAAAGGCAAGTTGCCTAGCCACAACCTCCAAGTAAATACAAAGCTGCGGGTAAATACAACGTCCAAGTAGGTATCATAAATCCTGCACTACGATGCGAACTAGTTGCTAATGATGTCCTTGGGCCTCCAAGACCGAGGGTCCCGATGCCCGCGGCTCGTCGAGTCGAGGAGTACCCCTGTCAGAAAAGTATTCCGTTTCCATACGCGCATTGACGGACGTGTCGACTTGACCGTCTTCAGATGGAACAAGAGTTGCATCGTCTTCACCCCGATACTCGTCTTCGTCTCCCCCCGCAGTATCCATTGCTACTGGGGTCGGATTAGCGGCTGGAAGCCTTACAAGCTCGCCCCTCTTCGCGTCCCATCTGTATCTTGGTAGAGCATCGGGCCTGAGTGAAAGTCTACGCTTCAGAGGCCGCGGCCGTTCACTTTTCACATCAAGATCGATATCACCCATGTTGAAGTCAGTCCCAGCGGGAGTCTCGGGGACTGCTTCCTGTTGTTGAGAATCCAACACTCTCCCAGCCTCTCTTGCCGCAGTGCTTCCCGCCAACTGCGTAGCAGATGAATCGGGATGGTTGCGTCCCACGTCATAATCGGTTCCGTTTGGGTTATCATACGAATTGGTGGATGATGAAGGACTGCAAGGACGGGAGATGAATCGTTCTTTACGCTTTTTCTTGGAAGTAGTAGGCAGGGTAATTGGCCGTAGTGGAATAGGGGGCTGATCGGGTAGGCGCTAGAAAAAAGTGAGGCCATCAGCTAATGATGTAAAGGGGTGGATGATATGGCACCTCTAATCGGCAACGACAGATTTTCTTTCCGTTACGTCCTTTGGCTGTCCAATACTGAAATCAAGGTGCTCAACAACAAAATTCAATAAGATGAACGAACTCACGGCGGCAACTTTGTACAATCCATCGTAACGGAACCCTTGAACGGGTGCATATTGCGATGGACACCTCCACGAACGAATGACTCGTACAGGATTTCCACTAAGGTACGACACCTAGGAAGGAGCGATTGATGACATGATAAAATCGATGGATTAGCTCCCTCACTATTAATGCCTTGTTTCCACTATCATCCCAGGACTGGTCCATGATCTGTGGACCCAGGCGGAGCTACAGAAGGTGCATCATGTCAGCTGCGCAGTAAGCCCATTCGAGTGTTACAGTGGCATACACGTTTTGGGGGATTACCATCGGTCCATCGCTTCCGACCACCCGAGCCAGTATAAATACTGTTGGTAGTCAGATACAATTAGCCCTACAACGAGGGTCCATACATGACGTCACCCCCATCTTCGTCGTCCTTGTATAAGGAGGACAGGGCGATAGAATAAGCGCCGTCTGTGCTGTTTCCACATATACCAGCCATTATCGAGCGGTGAACCGCAGAATCGCAACAATCCGCACTGTTGTTATATCGTAATATCGGGTAATTGAGATGAATGTGATGATGACGCTTACCGACTATCCCATTGAGCGAAGACGGGGACATTGGGAATGTCCCCAAATGTCTTGCTATGAGGAGCGACGAGCGTTGGCCCGCGATAGAAGATCTAGAAGAATACATACGGACCTCAAGGCACGGAGCTGTTCATTCTGTAGTTTCTTTCGAGCTCTGGGGTCAATATGATTGATATCAGGGGGCCGGGTTTCGGCATTTTCCGGACTGGTGGCTTGTGCGGGTGAGGGATTGTTGGCTGGAAGGTGGTTGGGTCGAGCTTGTTCCAGAGGAGGATTTTGTAGACCAATGTGCGCGTCCATGGTGGTGGTCATTGGGCAAGACGAGGCGGTGTACAAATCTATTGTCCAGAAAGGGCAATCCAAGTATGTACCCCTAAATTCGACTCTTGCTCGACTGCAACCACGCGTTTGCCATCCCTCATTCGATGGGTCAGGGGCAATTACTAGCACTTGGAAAAGGGGCCCTCCCTGAAAACCTACTGCATCGCAATCATGGCAATGTCATCTGGCAAGGTGTACATCTACCGCCTGCTACGAGCAAAACGATGATGAAAGCACGTTTCTAACTGACCCAGATAGCATTTCTGAGAGGAGATGAGAATGCCCTATTCTTGGTTAGCTTTCTGTACCGCAATACCAGACAAGCCGTTTCCCATCTCAGGTGGTCAAAGGGTCCGTGGCTTTCCAAAAGCGCAGAAATACGCCTTTTTCAACCATCCGCTGCTTCATCCTTTCGCGCGATCAGAATCTGGCTGCGGTTTTCACAAGGCACGCTCAGCCCAACGCCGGCATCGTGAATGTCATCTCACCTCACGGGCGTTTTCACCACAACATGGTCGTCACAGCGTCAGTCCCTTCCACAATCTGGTCAACGTTCTCAAATGTTATATCGTTTCACCACTTGAGCATTTGCCATGTATCCAATACAAGCATCGTGATATCATTGCAAGCTCGTCGTCGTCGCGCGGTGCATAGAGCAGCACGAACTCCTTGGGCAAGAAGTGCGATCCAGAAAGGGGATGCCTCTCACCCCAGCCTTTCTTGATCACTGTAAACGCGAGAGGTCGGTGCACGGCTACCACGGAGGATAATCCACCTTGCCAGCCTTGCAGCCTGTGGGGACATCGTTGGATGGAGGCTAAAATCCTTATGGCGGTGAATATGACAAATTTCACTCAGTAGACGCATGGGAAGTGATCAAGGACTCGCTGATCACCGTACAAGTGCTGGATGAACACGCTCGAAACGCTATGGTACGACAGAGACCAAGTCCCGATTAGCCGCGGCGAGTGCATCAGAGAGACGAGACGCTTGAGACGGTAATGTATCGTCAGTGAAAGCTGAAACGTACGCAGCTCCTACCTGACGCATCTCTGGAGAGCAAATTTATCCAGGTGTCTGGAGGGGGCAATGTGCCAGCTCATTTAGGGTTGGTCACCTCTTCTCTTTAATTTCCCCGTGGTCGAGGAAACTTTCCTTGTTTCCATCCTCGGCATATTGCACTGTCGACAAATTCTCCGTAGCAAAAGGTTTAAGCACAAGGAGCAAAGCCAACCATAGATGCTATGTGGCAAAAGCATAGTAATTGGAGATGTAACGTCGGATAACAAAGCCAAGGATGATACCAGTGGTGTAAAAACGAGGTCACGAGTTGGATCTACTCCAGGAGAAATGGCACGGCAGCAGTGTCAATGGGAATCGTACTAGTAAGGATGAGCTTGCCGTGGTGTCTCGTGAACAATTTTGGAGGGTAGCTAGCTGAACCCGTGTGCTGTGGGCGTAGCCGAACGAAACGAGAGCCTAAGACCGTCATCCAGTCAGTCAAGTACTGGTAATTCACCTTGGTCGTCGTGGTCCAACGAGACTGAGGTGCTCGTGCAAACATTCCAATATATGTAGTATGTAACTGTGGCGTGTCGGTAAAACTGAAGAGCTCCGAGTCGCTGGTCAGAATGTGAGCGCCCGAAGAGTGTAATGTACCCATGACCACGTAATGAATCGTTAACCACTCATAAGTTGGCCAGAATCGACGATTGACTACTTGATACTTATACTTATGTCAAGTTACCGCTAAACTACAATTTATTACACGAGCACTAAAAAGAGGTGGCATTCACGTTCTTTTCGGATCAGATGATCTCGAAGTATTAGATCTGGCTTGCGAGACTAGGACGTAGTAGTGGTGCAGCATCACAATGGCTGCCTGTGTCATTTTTTCTGTGTGCAGCACGGCTGCACTGGGATGCGGGCGCCGCTAAGGTCCAGTGCAACTTTCTCGAGGCAAGTCCAAGTCTTAAGCTTCCATAAATCTGAAGTATCAAGTGCTTTGCTTCGCGGTAATGTCGTCGTCGCGATCGGTGTGCACAGTATAGCCGTAGTCTGCGCATACACTTCCCCGCGACAATGTTACCCGTGCGGAACCTTAGACTTCGATGTGAAACCGTGCCAAGTATTGAAACACACATGCTGCTTGGCCCGTCAGAGGGGCTGGTATGAGGTGGCCAACATTGTTGCCAAATTGGTTTGACCGCGTTGGCTGTATATGTTACGTGGACGTTGTCAGATGTCCGCCGAGCTTCGGTGCGGATCGAGCCGAGTCAGTTCGACTTAAAAATCCTAGCTGATGTACTTGCCTTTAGAACGTCGACGTGGACAAAAAACTCTGGTGGCAACCAGTTTTGGTCAAGCGCTCCATTTTCGACGGTCAAGTGATGTTTTCACCGCCGCATGCAGCCCAAGTTGACGAGTGTTTCATGTTATAATGTGGTTACTAGACTGGTAGTAAGAACGACAACGGTGTTCTGCGGGCTTGATACTGATTATAAACGACTATTTTCCCAAGAGCCTGGGGAGAGAGTTTTTGTTGCAGCATCTGCCCAAGAAAGGCAGACGGTCCCCCGCTAGACCTTGATGAGCGGGTACGAGGATCCCCCCCAACTTGAAGTCCCCAGGTGCTGGAACCAACTGACAAGTGCGTTGTCAGCCCATATGAGATATCCGCTGAGGTTCGGTACGGAGGAGACGTTTCAACTCAAAAGTCTTAGTTCGGCAAATCGAGATTGTATGTACCTTTCGATGACACAATTGGCCGATATCATGATCTTGTTATGGTGATAGGGGTGTTTAACACGTCTCATAAGAGTCATGACATGGGGATAACTACCCTTTTCGATACTCGGGTGAGGACCGCATGGGGCGTTTCCAAGTGTTTCGTGTTAAAATGCGCGGGAGCGTTGTTTCAACTCCTTCGCTGGCAGCTGCAGAGTGCGGAACCCTGCGGAACTGCGAGATCACGTGCCGAGAACTGGTCACACTCAAAAAAGCGCAGCAAGGTGTTTGTTCTTGGCTAGTTTTAAACTGCTCCCAATCCAACTAATCTTGTAGAGCCCGAGCACGCCGTGGCCTCCAACAAATTCGAGAACCCTCCCTTCATTGTACCAACCGTCCTCAAGGTCTCTCTAGCCTTATTCCTCGACACCCTCGATTATCCTCGTTCGATTTATGAAATGTTGAAGAACTACCTATGGCGTCAACGAACCAAATTTGAGGCAACCCTTGCGTTCTCTATGCTGGAGCCTTGGGAGAAGATTCTGTCCAGTACGTATTCCTTCTGTGCTTAGCATGCCAGCACACATGACATTTCCCCACTTGTGTGAATCTTTCTCGTCCGACAGCATTTCTTACGGGAAGTTTACAGTGTTCATTTTCACGTTCTTCGCGTTCTTCCTCGTCTCCGGGCTGTACAAATATCTACCGCAGCATGTTTCTATCATGCGCCAACGTGCTACCTATTACTTGTGGGGTCAAGACGGCGACGATCGGTTACTGCGGCATCTCGTTGACCCTTCGACATTGAAGGAGCTATGATGTTCACGGGAGATTGATTACTGTGAGTCTCACTTGGTTCCGCACGTTCACCAATGATGAATAATAGACAGCATTCGTACACTGAAGCACTTTTGATATTGCTGATTCCCACAATGATGCTACATATATATCATCCCTACCTATTCCCTCCGATGTCATATTACCTTGGTGGCTTGATTTCGGGTCATACCCAGATTCCACGCAACGCGTTACACGTGACGCGTGATGCTTCTGAGTCACGTACCAGTTGTGCTGGGTGTTCTACTAGTACTACTACAAACTAGGGCTGATAGTGACCAATTTACTCCATCATACTTACTATAAATAGAACATTGGACATGTACTTGTTAAGTGGTAGTAATCGCACCCGATGATCGGGTGAATACGCACAATGCGCGCGTATGTACGTATGCTATGTACGGGTGGATGTGTCGAGCCATTACGTGCGCGGTGAGGATAGGGAGAGAAAGTGCGAGGGCCATTTGATGTAGGAAAGCGACAGCGGCGATGATGGCGCGTGAAGGTGACGAACATGAGCGAACAAGCATCATACAAGAACAAAAAAAATAGCGAAGTACAGTAGATTTCGTCGAAGCCAAGTTCACTTCAAACTTGATTAATATTAGTGTCGCCAACCTCGGCTGACTAATCACTTCCACAACATAATATCACGTGACTACAATATACACAACTTTCGAAGAACTCGCTGCGCAGTGCAGACCTCTCACGCTGCTCGATATTAGCGACTGGCTTTCCCCGTCTCCCACAAACTTTGTCTTATACTATCACCCACCAACATGATGCGTGATTCCAGTCGCATACGAAACTACCTCTGGAGGCGCAAGTTGGTCATTGAAACAACGTTTGCCATCAACGCTCTGGAACCTTGGGAGAAACTCATTTTCTGTGCGCACTATTTGTTTCCCTCCTTTCCCTCCTTTACTCCGTCTCGTTCATCACCACTCATGTCTAATAGTCTCAGTGCTGTCGCTCTTGGCCTTTCTCTTGTTTAGAGGCGTATGCCGCATATTTCCTTCTCAGCTCTTCGTTCTGCAACAACGGGCATCATATTACCTATGGGGACATGATGCAGACGACCGCCTCTTAAGACACTGGGTTGCTCCGCCAGCAGTAAAAGATTTGTAATTTTCATTCACGTGGTTAGAAGATGTGAGTCGCAGTATCCCCTTCATACCGCGTGTGCCTTGACGTCCCAGTCGTTCAGTGGTGACCTACCTTCCAGTCTCCTTTAGTGTTGTATCATCCTCTTTGGTGAAGCATGTCAATACGACTTCTCTCTCCTCTCCCTTGTCGCGGACCCCTACACGAACCCTAAACCTCGGTTTTGCAAATTCGTCCATGTCTGTTACGATGTCACCTTGACACTCCAAAATACAATATATCATCTATGTTTATTTAGCAGTCAGTTCTTTTGCGAGCATGTCATTTGGCATCCCAGGTTGCAAGTTGTGCGTCGTCAACCCTGAAGTTCCCGAACCCAACCCTCGAATCAGACCGTCTTTCGTTGACTCGTACGTACAGCCCCGCACGCGACCGGTCTCCCCACCACGATTCTATTTCATTTTTTACCTGGCAGTTGCATTACTGGACAGGTTGCATCTTACCAGATAGCGGCAGGATGCAGGAAGTTGGATGGGCTGTGTTCTCGTAATCCCTTGTAACCCATAAGCCGCTTCGGCGACATCCAATATTCAGCGCCTCAGGAACTTCGGTGTTTGTAGTACCAATATCTCCTCTCGATTGCCTATGTCCCCTGTAAGGCAGATATCCCCCATTGGAAATTTGGAATGAGCTGGTCGTCAGTGATGCCAAAGGGGGTATGGTCCATGTTTATCGTCTCGGTGTCTGTGCTATATTTAGATCATCCCTGTTAGATCCAACCTGCCAAAGATTGTTAGTCGAGCCATCAAGTATTAAAACAGTTGTCATTGTAAGCGGTCATGACGTGGATGCATCGCGACATGAATTTTAAAAAATCCCATTGCATGCAAAGAACTATGAGTATTGGCGTAGTCCTCGGGGCTTAAGTGTCTGGTTTAAATTGCCCGATGAGCGAAGGAAGCAACCTGAATACCATAAAGACTTGAGCTGAGGCATGGCGTCGCCAAGGGCAAGGGCGACCGTGAAGAGTGAGCCAGAGTGCATCAAATATGCCGCAATCGTCGGCGCCCCAACATAGTATGCAATGACGTTGACGAAGTACCTGGCAAGAGGGTGAAGTGGTGAACGATGAGCCTTGTACGACTCGCTGTCAATGTATGGATGCGAGGAGGCCGAGGAGGGAGAAGAGCTGGAGCATAATAGGGTAGTGAGCCAAACATGGTTGTGTCCTCAAGTTATAGAAGAATCCCCAATGACCGTTATTGTTGATTTGCGTGTTTACCATTTTATCTGTTTAGGATGTCAATCACCAAGGCAGAACATCATGCTGCGCTGCCTCACTGGCAGGGTTGATATTCTCAAATCTTCCCAGCGGCTGGAAGCACTCACCGAGATTTGAGCCCAGCTGAACCCTCATTGCTATTGTACTTGCCGGTAATGACCACACTTGTAACAAAGCTCGAGTCATGACTCCGGTCTCACTTCTTGGCTGGGATTCAGAAACTGACGGTGTCTTACGATTGTCGCGTCTGTCAGTCTCTACCGACATCTATCACGCCTGACAGTGGGAACCGAAATTTGAAAGACGGCTTACGCTTGCTCTGTCCGAGTCGACAGCTGGCGCGAAACACCGAACAGGGGGTTCGGCGAAGTCCTAGAGAAGTAACATCGACAAGACGATGGTCTCTGAATCGATAATGGAGAAATACACCGAGGAGTGCTCGTGACCGAGATCGGCGCGTACCAACTTCAAGTTTCTGTAGCGGATCGGAGGAGATGCCAGATCAACGACGTTAGTATCTCGTCGAGAGAAGATGCAGACGACAAATCGTGAACGAAATAGCCCAGGGCAATTGTGGAGGCACTGGCAACAGGGTCGAACACTGGCATCCAGCTCTGTACCGCGCCGAGAACTTGATTGGTTCAACTTATCGGGTGAATGCTAGTCGAGGACATAGCAGAGTGTGTGCTCGCCAAAGGAAGTAAACCAGAGAATCATGTGCACGACGATGACACGAGTATTGTCCCATATCACCCGACAGCAGTGGATAACCTGTTGCCAACTTGAGTTGAAGGTGAGAGGGTCACTCCAACATTACGACCACACTGGCACGGCGCGGTCTCGCCAATACATAGGGCGTCTGAGCATCCCGCCCAAACCTCCGCAAGTTGTACGAGAGCGTTGTATTCTCCGCCTAGCCTGAGTATATGATACAGCGGACCCACCACGATCTAACTCGGAATCGCTATGAATCTTACACCTCGCTTCTCAAGTTCGAGGAAACCGAGATAGTGACCAATAATGACGGTGGTACTGAAGGATATGTACTAGAAGACGTCGGCGCGTTACTCTTTCAAGGGCCAGCACGGTAACGGTATGACAGGTGGACACCAATTGGCATAACCACAACTACCTGAACTCATACGTGAAAACAGTTGACATTATAAAGTAAAGACATATAATACAGGCGGTCATGACGTGGATGCATCGTGACATGAAAAAAGCCAAGAGTATTGGTGTCGCCCTCGGGGCTCGAGTGTCTAATTGGTTGTCGTTGAAATAAGTTACCATGGGCAAGGGGGTTATGATAATGGATAAACTATCTGCAATGGAAGGACCTGAAGCGACCATGCGGAGGACGTGCAATTTGTCGGGCGTGGCAAATTATAACTGCATGCTGGGCGATAGATGTAGCCGGTAAAAACGTTGCACAGGGACCAGTCCCTGGTGATTGCGTCCTTTGAATTATCGTGACTCTAATATATAGGTCATGCGTGCGACGTGGCGCTCATTCATGCCAGGATCATGAGGCTGCATACCAAACACATGAAATGCATCAATGTACCACGCAGTGGGGTCAAACAGGTGGAGGCGAGGACTGTGAGCGACCGTGGCCACCCCATTTCTGGAAGATCGGGTCGTCTGCTTTCGTGTCCGGGTGAATTTGGAACCTACCCTCCCAGAGCGCAGCCGACGACCGCGAAGGGTCGTACCGTGCCGGGTCGGAGAGTGTTCCGTGAGTATGTGGTGCCCAACCTGCCCCAATCGATGATGCTATCAACGTTGGGACCATGGTCATAATTGAAGATCTTGATTGCAGACGTTAGTGTGCGTAGAGGTCAGGGAGGGGGACGACGAACAGAGGGACTCTACGGTCGTCATGCACACGTCCAGAACGACTTTTCCAGACAAACGACGATGAACGCAGACGGGCACCACGAAGATTCGCAAAGGTCGCCAGGTTGTCACGGACACGTTCAATAGCTTCATTCCATTCCGCGTCAGGTTTGATGGTGGGAAGCGCTTCGGGACTCGGAAGGAGCCTGAAGAAAACGAACAACCGTTCGAAGGGTTTGTTTGGTAAAAGACGAATGAGAGCGCCCAACGGAATAGACACTACGCCAAGGGCGAGTGAAACACCCCATTCAAGACCACCGATGCGCGTGACCTGGAAGGCAGAACCACCAATAAACACAATGACAATCTGGACGACGATCTCTAGGATGACGATGAACACCAAGATATCGAAAGACACAATAAAGTTACCAATAAACGTGATTACAATGAAGTAATGGTTCTTCAGCAGGCCTTCGAAGATGTTGAACTTGCGGTCCAGTCGCCTCGAATTGAGAGAATTAAATATTTGTGCAAACACGAAGATGTTGAAGACCACGGTCTGCACAACCGTATCATTCGTCGAGCTATTCTCTAGGCCCAGAATCTGCAGACCATAGAAGTGGACGATGAGTGTGATGACGATTTGATAAGCCGATTGCAAAAATATTTGCTTGTACATGTCGACGGTGAACAATGGTGAGGTGAGCTTGTCTGGCTTTCTGTCGAGAAGGGCAGGGGACGCAGGATCGGTAGCAAGCGCGAGAGCAGCGAAAGTGTCCATGATAATGTTGATCCAGAGCAGTTGGACAGCGGACAAGGCGGAGGTTTCCGACGACGATACGATGGCCGTGACGGACGTAACAACAACAGCAGTCACATTGGTGGAGAGTTGGAACTGCAGAAATTTCCGCACGGCGTCATTTACACAACGGCCCCACATAATAGCTTTGACGATTGAGGAGAAATTGTCATCCACAAGGACGACATCGGAAGCATCTTTCGCCACTTCAGTACCGGTGATACCCATTGAAAAGCCAACATGCGCGGTTTTGAGCGCAGGTCCGTCGTTTGTACCATCGCCAGTGACAGCAACAATCTCCCCCAAGGAGCGCAGCTTTTCAACGAGAATCTTCTTGTCTTCAGGGGAGGAACGGGCAAGAATCTGGAGCCTAGGTACAACTTCAAGCATCTCTGCATCGTTCAACTGCCGAAAGACTGGTCCTTCCATGATGATGCCGCCGGCTGTAAAGATCCCGCATTGGGAAGCAATAGAACGGGCAGTAAGGACATTATCACCGGTGCACATTTTAACGGCGACACCAGCTTTCTGGCAATCTGCAACAGCCTGTCGAACGCCGTCACGTAGGGGATCTTCTATGCCGACAATGCTGATGAGAGTGAGCTCGCGAGCGAGATCTTCATATGGTATCTAAATAATGATTAGAAGACAAGAGCAGGAGGGTGCGATTAATCGACAGACACACATCTTCGTCCATATTCCAGTGCAACCCCGGTGGAGGCCAGACGGCGAAGTCACGATAGCAAATGGCGATGGTCCGGAGCGATTGATTGGCGTAAAAGATGATCGTACGGGAAACGTTGACTTCAGCGTACGCGTCGATTGCCATGGTTTCCACAGTGGCATCCTCGTCACCAGCTTGATTCGCGTCCGGTGCAACAACAACGTGGCGAATGCACAACTTCGTGAGGATCTCGCTAGCCCCTTTGATGTATAATCGATGACTGCCGGTCTCCAGCTTCACCACGACTCCCATAGCCTTGCGGTCGCTTGAGAAAGGAAGTACTTGAACAATCTCGGCCGCATCGCGGATTTGCTTGTGACTGGGCCAACTGAGCTCCTTAGCGAAACTCAGAAGCGCTACCTCAGTCTTGCTACCAATGAAGACCTTTTCGCCAGTCGCGGGGTCCACATCCTCGAAGGCAGTCGTGTTGATGGCGATAGCTGCGTTGAAGAGTTTGCGAAGCTGGGGTGAAAGCACAGCATCGATTTGGCTCTGATCGACAGAAAAATCCTGAGTGTGTCCAGAAACTCCAGAGTCGGTACTCCTACGAGAACGATGCTCATCGACTACATTCGTCCTGGACTGATTATGTTGAAGCTGTTGTGCGAATTTTGCATGGATACCGATGGATCCTGCAACGACAGTCATGGCGTTTTGCGTGAGAGTCCCAGTCTTGTCTGTACAAATGACAGAAGCGTTCGCCATAGTCTCACACGAACCGAGTACGCGGACAAGCAGATTCTCCTTTGCCATGCGTCTGGTAGCGAATGCAAGGGCAAGCGTGACAGCAAGAGGAAGACCTTTGGCAAATGTAAGTCGGAAATTGCCAGTGGCGCCATGCTCAACTCGCCTTCTGGGACAGCAACCACCACTAGGGTGACGGAGATGATGAGAATCTGCACAAAAGCCATTCCTTTCTGATTCGCGGTTCTGGGTCCGTTCTGAGTCAGAGATTAGAAGACAAGGTTCGAAGAAAGACCGACCTCGGAGGGTTATCCGTACCCAACTGGACGAAGAAGCGAATCATAAGGGCACCAAACAGAACGAGACCTGCTACGCTCCCAACTTTTGCAATCAGTTCTGCGAGAATATTTAACTTTAGCTGCAACGGAGTATTCTCAGCCTCAGTGCGCAAAGCTGATATGAGGTGAGATACTTTCAAGGGAAAGGATCAGATTCCTCACCCATCATGATTCGTCCGTTAAAACTTTTCATTCCGACTGCGACAACGACGTACTGACCGACACCTTCCAGTACCTTGCTGCCGCTGATGATGAAGCAATCCGTGTGAGAAGAACCAGGTAATGCATGTTTTGTGTGCCCTCCAATGGCGCCATCATCTCCAAGGTGTACGTTGTTCTGTGCGTCCTTAAGCGCCAGACAAGTTGAATACGGTGCCTTTTTAATGGCATCGGCCTCGCCGGTAGCCGCTGACTCGTCACACTTGACGTTATGCCCGAAAAGGAAGATTCCATCGCAGGGGACCACCTCGCCCGGTTCCAGTAACGCAATGTCGCCAACTACTACATCCTACGAGACACCCACACGTCAGAAAGGGTGACTAACCTCGCAGGCGACGTACTTTGATGTCAATGAGATGCTCCCCACCATTGCGAATGACCTTGACGGAGCGCTCATCCTTCTTTTGGCTGAGTTTCTCGAACTGGCGTTCTTTTTGCCAGTCGTTGAGAGAGCCAACGATAACCTGGAACTACGGTGACGACGGATGGCAGATGAACCAGGAGATGACCTACGACGATAAGAATTGCAATAATGATGGCGACACCTTCGACCCAGTCGACGGGCGGCTGACCAGCAGGTAGGGTCGTCCCGAGATCCTGGAAGAGGCCTAGGGCCAATGATACTACTGCGGCTATGGACAATAAGACCTAAAACGTAAATATGAAGGTATATGCGGTCCAAAAGCAGAGCATTGACGTACTAAAACCTTGTCCTTGAGTGCAAGCCACATCAAACCAATAAGAGATGTTGTTGGGCGTTGCGGTAGTATATTTTCACCGTATACAGCCTTGCGCTTTGCCAAGGAGGCACTGTGAGGGTCAGGTGCTTTACCGCCTGGGGTCGAAAGCAGGGGATCATGTGGAACGGTTGGCAGGGACTTTGATGGGTGGGAATCGTGTCTTTGGGAAGCGCCTTCCCCTGCACGGAGGGTAGGATGAGATGGACGACTACCGCCATGGTCAAGAAACAAGCCACGAGTAGGGTGAGTGCCTAGGCCGCGGAGGACTCCAGCAATACCGCCAAGAGCCTGGAGGGCATCCAAGTCTTTTGGATCCAAGAGACTTGCAAGTCGATCCGGATCAAAAGAGAACGGACCAAGGTCGGGTGGAGGATCCTGGAGGGGAGGAGGATTGGGAAGTCGTGCCTGAGGAAGAGCGTCATGCTGAATCTGGGTCGAAGGCGGAGTATTGTCGTCAGACAAGTGACCATGAAGTTTGGATGAATCGGAGTCAAAGTGCGTGTGGGAAGCGATAGTTAGACTGGTGGCATCCGATTTGGGGCGACGGATGGTGGGGAGATTAACTGCGCCTGGGCCGTGATCTGCCTCGGTTTCGTCAAAGGAGCTGTGGCCATCGTGTGAGCTAGCAAAGGTAGTTGTGCTGCCCTTTCTGCGATGGGCGGTCCTGTCTATTGCAGAAGGACTGAGTAACTGGAGGGACGAAACTCCACAACGTTCGTCGGGTCTGTTGTCTCTCAAGGCGAGGGAAGTTGCAAAATGGACAGAAGATTGAGTTGAGAGGGTTGGAGATGGGGGAGGAATGAAAGAGGCGGCGTCATTGGAGGATACAAAGGTAAGGGAGGGAGAGGGGGAGCGGGGGATGTCGAAGGAAGAGCGGTGGGCAGAGGAGGATGGGAGAGGAGGATGCGGGGAGAGGAAGTCGGGGGAAGGGGGCTGGTCGTTTACGAGGGAGAGTTTGGAGGAAAGATCGGTGGTGACGATCGCAGGAATGTTCGGGGCGGCGGGAGACATGACACCCAGGGGGAGAGGGAGCGGGAGAGTAGAAGAAAAGGACTATATAAGAGTAGAGGGATCTGCAAGTGCTGGCAGGTTGATTCCCGGGGTGCCATTCGGGTGGCTACACGCGGTGGACGTTATTAGTGAGTGGAATAGAACATTCGAATCGAAAACACAGCCCTTGTTCCATTCGGAAAGATCCAAGGCACGCCACCCACGCACCTCCGCGAACGAACGCGAGCCAGTTCTTGTCGACTGGTTTAAATACAAACCCTCCGTCACCGTCCTCGCCGTCCTCCTCGTCCCAGTCGCTGCGAGATTTCATCCGAGTCGCAAATCCTACATTTCCCATTTTGGGGCGCAGATCATCATCGCGGCCCGACCATCCGGGCGAACCCCCAAGGCTGCGACGTCATGCTCCCCACCTACTCCCGAACCTCCACGCCTTTTGTCCGTGTTTGATGATGTATCTTCACTACTTCCTCATGCTCGTCTTCATGTCCCGCGGGCACTCCTTCCATTTTCGATTTCGTCCTTTGAATCAGATAATCATCCCCGACATCCCCAGTAGTAGTACTAGCTTCTCACCCTTTCTCATTGATAAGCCTCATTGATCCCGGCGTCCGTTTAGCCGTGCTGTAGCATTTCAGCTACGTCACTCACGTGCTACAATAATACTTTATCATCGGTCACTTCGTGTCTTTGCATTTCTACGTGTAGTATGACGAGCACTCCCTGTCCTTTGACCCTTCCACCGCACTGAGTCGACCACATTTCATGGCACCGGGACTTTCCATGGGTATTCTCAGGCGGGCCTCGGCCGCAGCTCTGTAACTTCCGCATATAATGCGGTTTCGCTCGAACTGACTTGTTCGACCCGATCCCACAGGGTGATTATCTGACCCAGCTACTTGACAGGTCACTGCGCCGCGAACGTTCTAGGGTATGCGTTTCCTTGCGTCAGTTCACATACGGGCGCCCTAATCTTCTACCTCCTGTCAGCTCATTAGCCACAATGGCATCAATCCGATTCACAACGATCCAATCTTTCACCCTTGTGATCAGGTTCCGAATCCACGCTTGCGGGGCATGTTTGGTCATCATTAGCCACTCCAATCTCCCTTTTAATGGTTGTACCTGAGGTCATAGTCCCTCATTAATCCGCCCTTCTCCCTCAACCAGTCGACTTGCGATGACTTGCAATCGTCACTCGTGAATCGATCTCAAGGTGGTCGGTTCAGGAAGGTGCCAGGCTTTGGAGCTCGGCTTGCCGAAAAGGCAATCGACACAGCCCGCCGCCGTTCCATGCAGAACATTCCATGTTTTCAAAACCATTTGAAAGAAGTTTATAATTATGCCGACAGAACCAAACAGGCACTAAGTTGTCCAACATTCATAGGCCTGTTCCGGTCGTTATCACGGCGGAAATAAACTTTTTCACATTCCCAGCTTTCGTATCACTCGGCCTACCAGAAAACGTAGGCTGCTCGAACATTCGTTGATTTCATTGGATGGAGCCCGAGAAGACGACTCCTAATACCGATGATGCTTTGCAAATGCACGTTTACCTTGGAGGTAAGGGGTTGACCATGGATCTATTCAGACGGATTCTCGATCAAGGGTGTTGAAACAAAAGGGCTGCCTTATCGTGGATACCGCAGGAAAATAGCTTCATCGTCCCTTATCGTCCCTTAGGAAGTCCTCATACGCATTAGACGGGGAGTCCCGCCATCTCCATACAGCAATGGTACGATGGACGCCGTCTGTGAGGTTATGGCAAGGTAAGCACGCCATCTTACACACCAAGATGACTTGTCACCCACTAAATCCATACAACAAAAGGGAACTTAATGCCCACGGTGATACAAATCAGTCGAGGCTATGACTTGCCGATAGGAATATTTTTCCACCGGGCGAGTGGATTCTCGCTTTCGGCGCTATGGGCGAGCAGCAAGTTTTATAATCGCACCCGCCCCAAGGTACTCCTTGAGTCGATACCATACAAAGTTAATGGTAGTGACCATTATTACTATCACTGTATACCGTAGAGCCCACGACAAAAAGCACGGCGTTCGCGCTCGATGAACGTGTATGTCGTCCTTGCGACATACTGGCAGGGCTATCAACCAACCAGTGCCCATGTCCTGCCACCTGTAGTACTTGGCCCCTACATGCGGATATATCCATCGGGCGGATCTTAAAGTGCGATTTGAAGGGACCGCTCAACGTCAACACTGACGACATGGGTGGTCGCGTCGTCCGTGTAAGACACCAGCCGTTCAGCGTTGGCACGTGTAGCCAGCTGGTGGCAGCTTTGAGGTGATCGTGTGCAACAAATAGTACGACCTACTCAAAGGTGTTACAGCCATCATACCGTGCCGCCAAGGATACACAGCCTAAACTGCGGTCAACGATGGTCTACGTGTAAGGACGACCTCGGAGGAACGCCATTGGCTTGGTCTCTGATCGCAGCGGAAAACGGCGTCGAACCCAGCATGAATTGGTCTTCGAGAGCAACACGTCGCACAGAACAAGAACTCGTTTGCAAAGAATGTTGCTTGTTGTGCAATGCACGAAATTGAACAATGGCCGTAGTGGGAACTTGAAATAGGGCACGGCTGCGGTGAGGTCACCACATTAATAATAATTTCGATATAGCGCACCGAGTTCGGAGGGAGAAAAACAGGTTTGAACAACTCTACTATTAGACCAGAAGGCCGCTGTGTTGCCGCACTCATCCTGAAAGTTCCATTGGAAGCTTTCCACAAAGAACCGGCGGGGATATGCCGCGAACGGATGCCAACAGACAGTCCAAACCGAGCCAGTTTCGAAGTTTCCGAGTCGAAGGGAGCCGATAAAAATGGACATGTCGTTGAGTCATACATGACAACGTTTACCTTGGCCAGCAACACCACGCAGAGGCTGAATAAACAACGTGGCATCCGGGTGGAGGCGTTCTCAGGGAAGGACGTGGACCAGTGTGATCACCAGGATAGCTGGACCGGCTCGCGAAGAAGACGGACCAGATGCGCCAAGATCGCTAGCGCGGAAGCGCAGGTGATAGTAGTGAATGTTTGAGCTCATGGCCCGCGCAGCGCGATGAAAAGTTCACCACGGGTGGTACAGTCAATACTTCCGTGCGATGCATTTGAGTGAGACACTTGCATGAAAGAGCCGGGATGCCACGATGTCGCCCATGCGTGACCCACACCAACACCAGGAACAAACTGCACATCCATTACATTCTCCACACAAAACTCCCACAGAACTTGTACAATTCATGCAAGCGAACGGAATTGACTGCACGTTTTCTATACATTGTGACTGGAAGAAATTCTAGGGGAAAGGTGAAAAGCGTAATACAGTACGTCTCGTCTACGTTCTAGAAATCTGGTTCCGTCATAAGAACTTGCGCAAAAAAGGAATAATCATATAGAAGAGCCAACGAATAGATAAATCCGACGAACGGAGGGCTGGTACAGTATGTAATGCCATCGCCTGCGTTAGTACCTAAATATACGAAAAGTCACACCTTCTCTGAGGCTTCATGGTGTGGGGCTTACCACCTGCGGGGTAGGTACCTGCCCATTCACCACGTCGCTTCCTGGCTCCTCATCCTTTCTTTGAGTGAGTTCCGCCTGACCTTCTTTGTCCAGAACGTCTTGTTTCAGCCGGCCCATTTCCCTGATAAAGCTAGATCCCCAAAAGGCCGCGGAGTACTTGTTGACGTATTTAAACAGCTTGCGATGGTTCTCAGCGCGTGTTTCTGCATCCATCGTGACAGCTTCATGAATAGCGTCCGCGACTTGCTGTGAGTCCCAGGGGTTGACCACAATCGACCCATTAAGGCTCTGAGCAGCACCCGCGAATTCGGAAATGATCATAACACCCTGACGAGCTTGTTGACAGGCAATATATTCATACGACACCTAATGCGACGTGGACGTCAATGAACGTTGCAGTGAAGAGATGGTCCCTTACGAGATTCATTCCATCTCTGGTGGAGGAGACAAGGCAGACGTCACTGACGGCGTAGAGGGCACAAAGTTCGTCAAATGCCAAGCTCTTGTGCATGAAATGGATAGGCATAAACTCCACCGTCCCAAAGCGGCCATTAATTCGCCCAACCAATTCGTTTACCGTCGAACGCAAGTTCTGATACTCTTCGACGTCCTGACGGGAAGGAACGGCGAGTTGAACCAATACCACCTCCAGAGACTTTACATCAATCTTAACGATGTTCTTGGGCATGTGAACGCTTACCTTTCCGATCCACTCTGGGTGTTGTGTGAGGAAAAGTTCGAGTGCGTGCAACTTTTGGGGGACACCCTTGATGTAGTCGAGGCGGTCAACGCCAACGATCAGCTTCACACCCGCAAATCGCTGCTCCAACTGAGCAATACGCGACTTTACTGAGTCCTTCTTCAGGTTCTGTTCGGTCCGTGCTCAGTGGGGAATCTGACATAACGCACACAAGCCCGCACCTCGATAAAGGAACCAGGTTCAATGCCGATGGGGAATGTGCCGACGTGCGCTAACCGCCCCTCGAACTCGACACCATTAGGCATTGTCGGTAAGCCGAGGATACGCGTGCATGAAGACAGGAAATGACGTGCATAGTCGTATGTATGGAACCCAATGAGGTCACAAAAGAGTATGCCGAGGAGAATTTCGCGGCGAACGGGAAGGATACTGAACGTTTGTCAGTGCAGTTGGATCGGATACCGGGCCAACACATACCGATAAATCTCACTACTCGGAAAAGGGGTATGCAAGAAGAAGCCGATTTTGACGCCGGGAATCTTCTCCGTGTTCGTGGAGAAGCTTTCTTCGAAACCTTCCGTGATCTTGGACAATTCTCGTTTCTGCCAGTCCCCACTCGCTGAACCGTCGACGAGTCCCCGGAGAATCATGGGAAGGAGCATGAGGTGATAATCTTGCACCCAAACCATTGCACCGGGGGTAATCTGGGAGCGGACTACTTCGGCGAACTGCAGATTGGCTTGACGATAGGCCATCCAGTTTTCTTCATCGAAATTCATCTCGCCGGGGTGGTAGTGAAAAAGTGGCCATAGGATGGAGTTGGAGAAACCATTATAGTGGCGGTCGGCGACGTCATCGTCGAGGTAGACAGCATGGCAAGAGTATTCGTCCATGAGCCGCTTGTCGACATACGGACGATCCTTTGCGGGGATGCAGAAGCCCGGCCAACCGATCCATGTAAAGTTCAGGGACTTCTTGAAACCAGAGAGGGCGGACACGAGTCCACCAGAAGACATCTTGAAGTGGTATTCGCCGGAGGCATCTTTGGTAATTGTAATAGGAAGCCGGTTGGAGACAACGATGAGATGGTTTCCTTGACCAAAGTCTGACATATCGGCGAATTTGGGGTCGAAGGAGAGGTGAGGGAAGAGTGAAGAGGGCATGAAAGGACAGACCCGGGGATTATAAGAGCTACGAGTTAGAGCAGGAGCTTGCAGAAATCATGCACTAGAACCGGATTAGGGAGATTATCGGATCTGACGGCGACTCGGAAAGGGAAGGAAGTCGACGGTAGCTCCGGTAGCAAGTTCAACCGGTCGGCGTTCCGTACATCCGATGCAGTCTTCTGCTCCGGAACACCCCATTTATGTATTACGACGACATCACCCGACACAAAAAGGAAATTTTCAGTCAACCCTCACATCAATCAGACAAATCTCAGATGCGATGCTTTCATTATTCTGCATTACATATAGCGCACAGCGGGGGATGGTACATGCGGTATGCGGCGTGATCAGTCGAAAAGACCAAAGCCCTGGACAACGATCATTCAGTCATAGTAGACGGTACGTGCCGAATTAGCTTACCATGTCATCATCAGATTCTTCCTTCTCCTCGGCCTTCTCTTCAGCCTTGGACTCCTCAGCAGCAGCTGGAGCAGCGGACTCTACAGCGGCGGGAGCGGCAACAGCAAATGCCTCAGGGTTCTCCAAGAACGCTTTAGCCTAGGTAACGAGTGTTAGAAAAAGAATGGTTCATTTGAGTAGGTAAAAGTCAGCAACAAAATGGGTAATGCATCGTGAAGTTCAGCATTTTCAGTGTGATAATGTGTTGAGAACATCACAAACAGTCGGCGATTAATGTGGTACTGACCTTTTCAGAGCCTTCGAAAGTGTATTCCGTAGCAAGGGAAACGGCAATAAGGTTCTTGTACGAGTTGACAAGGGAGTGGACGACGGAGACGATCGTCGGGTACTGAAGCGCGAGGGAAATGCAAGCAATTGACTTGATTCCGGACAGAAATCGGTCGATAAGTTCATTCTCGTCAATGTCAAGGACCGAGGGAGCAAAGACGTTTCCAGAGTCGAAAATCTGAACCACGGTCATGCCGTACGTGAAGGGGGAGATGTTCAGCATGTTCAAGAGGGTAGCCTCAGAGGGTCCGACACGGCTACCGGCAGTGACCACTTGAACATCTGAGACGATTTCGATGGTGCCACGGGCAATCTTTGTGGGTATACCGAGAGCCTGAAAGAAAGAAGTCTTTCCAGGTTCCATACCGGTGTTGCCAGCAGGAACGAAAACATTCTTGGGGGCGAAAGCACCAGCACGGGCGGGAGCGGCAACTTTGTTGGCGACTATAATTTCACGTACTTCCTTGAGATCGGAAGAGGTAAACACGAAGCCGATATTTCCCTTGACGTGAGGAAGTAGCCTCTCGAACTGAGGGTACTCGGAGAGGATGGAACGGAGGGCGCGGCGGACCATCGTGTTTTTACCCATCAAGACGATACCCTTCCCACGAAGGGCAGTGCGGATCTGGTGCATCTGGTTCGAACCGACATTGTCGACATTGACCAAAAAGATAGAAGCTGGGTGAGTTGAGTTGATAACCTCCTGACAGAAAGATGTTATGGCACGCACGATATTTGGCGATGAGTTCCTTCAACTTGTTGAAGTAAACTTCTTTTTGTGCGCGAGTAGCACCCATTGTGGTGTGTAGTTACTGGGCACATTACTGAGGACAAAGTGCCAGTGGTGGTGCGTAGGACTCACATTTGGGATACAGGTGATTCTGAGTGGATGTCTAGTGCCTCCCGATTGACCTCTGTGGATGCCAGTGAGTCAAATAACATTCTGTGGGGCTACTGAACATATACCAGCAGTGCCAATGGATTTTTCAAGGCGACTGGTCAGGGATGTGAACTTGTTGTGTCTCCTTGGTTTACAAGGTTTGGCAATCAGTCACTGCCGGGAATTGCCATGTAAGTTCTTGAATAAGGTTGAATCTCCGACGGACTATGCCGAAAGCTATGGTCGTGTTTGGTCGTGTTGTGGCTGACACGTGATGCCAATTTGTGCGCACTTTTGAATGTACCGCGACGTGAAATGGAATGTTGCGATGGCGTCTGTCGACCGTCCTAGCTCTTGGCGGTCACGACGCCAATCCAAGGCGAGTCTAACACCGTATACGGTCTTTCTAGAACCTAACCATTCCTCAGAATGCCCCGCTTTTTCAACCTTCCGACGTTACGATTTTCAGCATCCCGGCTCATTCATACAGATGCTAACCCTGTAGCAGACTTGGTTGGGGAGTTGGATATCCCAGTCATCGCTTCATCGTCCACACAATCCCACCCTCAAAACAATGAATTCTCTTTACCCGTACAGGATCGCGACTCTTGCAGAGCTGCTATTGACACCTTAAGGCGGTATCTGTCTTCAGAGAACCTCGCATCGCATCACCCTCTTACTTATTCACCAACCACTATTCGCTCTCTTTACTACCGTGCAGAGTCAAGGAGTCAACTTGGTATGCTGGATTCCAGGATGCTCACCCTTCTAATAAGCCTCTTTGGATCGTTATCCATTGATCCTTGCATATCCGTTGTATATAGAGACCCTTTTGCATCTCGTCTCCTGGAGGTATCCACACACAGGACCCACTGGGCTTTCGTCCTCAAAGTGGGAAGATACAAATTAGAAAAGGGAATGCCTTTCCAGGATTCTGATCGGTTTTGGTTGATGCACGCTGAACTTGCAATTGTCCAAGCTGGGTCACCTTTAGAATGTAAGTTTCTCTTTTTCTGATTTTACCAAATGCTGCATACAAACCCTACAGCTCTTTCGGGCGATGCTTACAGCGCCATTTTGCGTGCGCGTACACACTACCACATTATTCGCCGTCATTCCCGTCGCCCCGAGGTACATGCTTACTACCTTGAAACGCTCTTAGCAATTCGGGACCCCCGTCTACTCCGCCTTGTCGCTTGCGATCTCTCATTCCTTCTACGAAATCACCGTGTATGCCACCCGCAGCTACAACGTCTACTTTACCGCTTGGTCATCGAGCACGGGGAATTTTTGTCGACCCAATCACAAGAGGCTATCCTTGCTGCGCTTTGGAGTCGTGCGTGCCGGGGAACGGGTGCGACCTCCGCCCTTGTCCCTGAAAATGGCCCGTCAGACAGGACTTCTGACGATTGCATTTTGGATGCAAAAACAATTGCTCACTCCCTCTCCACCACTTTTTTCGGCTTCGTCAGCCACCTTCCTACGAACTGGTTTGGCCACCTTTTTTCCGTTTTCTCCCCGGCGTATGCGCTTCCTCTCCGTTGGAGTGCCTTGACATTGCTCTCTATCTTCAATTCCTCTGAGACGCCGCACTTCAACGGAGCCCACTGGACGAGCGATCATCCGATGCCTCAAGTTATTTTGTGCTGGAAAGTTATTTTTGGTCTTGCCTCCGTGGAAAAAATATCACAAGGACGGTCCTCGCTACTCGCAATACAACCCACCCCTCTGGAAGAAATCTTGGAAACAACACGTACTCTGTACCAGCTATGGCTGCCCGCTATGAAATCGTGCCCGGTTTCTCGAAATCTTGCATGTGGAGTTGCCACGTCCTTTCTCAGGGTAACAAGCATTTTGGCGGACTCGAACTTGTTCTATGATTGTCAAGATCTTTACCACGCGGAGAACAATGCGGAGGGTCCCCGGACTTCGGTGCAAAAACTTCTTGCTGCTCAGTACATTGCTGCGGCAGTTCGCGTCCAAGGCCCGCTTCCAGAGGTGGTGATGACAGCGTTAAAGGCTTTTTCCCCAGACTTGAAGCAACAGTACCAGGTCCTCAGCTCTGCGGTGGAAGCTCTTGCACACACAGATGCCTCTCTTGCCTATACGCTCTACGCTGTCGCACAAGGAAAGGGGATGGCACTGGATCCACAAGCAACTTATGCCCTTGCCATGTCGTTTGCTCAACTTGGGGCATTCGACCAAACCATCCTCTTTCTCGGCAACGGTCGGTTTTCTCTGGAAAAGCGGGGAATTCTAGTTTCTGCCGTCGCACGTAATCTGCGGGAGAACCCACGGACTCATCACCCGAGGACCTTCGTTGCCATCGCCAAAGAACTTGCAGCCTTGTACCATTCACATGTTCCGCCTGAACACTTTCGAGGGCATCTTGAACAGTTGTTTATTGTTCTAGCCCAGCACGGCAGAGGCAGTCAGCTATTCCCCGTGATCCTTTCCATCTTCAAAAGGTCGCCCAATTATTTTCAGCTACGATTCTTTGTCAGGTATTGCTATGTGTTAATACGCCGCAGGCAGTTTTCGACCGCCACCAAACTCCTCAATGTTATCGCAGCCTTGCATCCTAAACCCGCTCGATCTCTGCGCATTCTCACCGATCGAATCCTAATGCAAACCAAGGCATTTCGGGTGTGCAAACGAATCACCCCTCTCCGCGGCCCGACATCGCTTAGACTATCCTCTCGCTTGCAGCGTCGTCCTTATCCAGCGCCTCCACTTGGAATTTCGCTCCAAGAGCTTCTGAAATCAGGACGTGTGCTTGCTGCCAAACGCATTTTTGCCTCCGCAACAACAGCAATGTCCTCGAGGCGGTGTACCACCCTGGGGAACGTCTTACTGCACGGGGTGTCTCGTCAACCCACGTCACGTAATGGAAGATGCGTTCGCAAAGTTCTCGCACTGTTGGACAACCTTGTCAATTACCACGGTTTTCGACCTGACAGAGTGACAGCCAATATATTAATCAAAGTCATGATCAACTGGCGGTCAGCGTTCGATTCCCCGCGGCTTCGCGAATTGTTTGATCAGCTCGTCAGAGGGGGATATCCTGCTGCGAATCACTCGCCCCTGCATCCACCATTCGATACACGACGGACGCAAATTTCGGGTTTATCTGGCTTTTCGAAGCTCCGTCCCTTCATTTCATTTGAGAAGCATACAAAACCTTTATTCAAGATGTTCATCAAGGCATTCTATTCGTGTAATGATGTGGAGGCTGCGAGAAAGGTGGTTGGGATCCTCAAGGTGGAAGAGTACAAGAACACCGTGGCGAAGGAACTGAGGCAGAGAGCAAGATCGAAGGGTAGGGTCAAAACAGGTCAGAGGAACGTGATTCCATTAGATGCTACCGTATCTTCAATTGATTGACGTGTTTGAGGAATTCTGTTAAATAATCCCGGAAGCTGCAAGCTGCCACTACTGTCTGGTTAGCGTCGAACATTGATTCGCAAAGTTGAATTTGCCGAACTGAGTGTTCCTGGCAGTTCAACACGTGGTATTTGAACAAGTAAATCTCTTCGGACAGTTTGAACCCTGGAACACACCTACTCAGCTGTCAGTGTGGCATTCAAGCGGTCTTTCCAGACTTTTTATGACAGGCTGGAGGGACCTTAGTAACCCCTAGACCAGAGACGAATATGAATTCCCGAGTCCTCATCAATGATGGTAAGGAGGCTACATCGAAAGTAATGGATTATTGATCAATCTCGATCGCAGCGTCTACGCCGAACCTGTCGGCCATCATTCAAATGCTCGAAAATGCAGAGTTACGCCATGGATCTCTCACGTCGAAACGCCGTCGCGATCTTCTCGGACGTTAGTCTCAGAAGACGACCAGAGTAGAGGTTGTCGCTCCAACCTTGCGGTAGGCCCAAGATCCCGCCCGCCTTCGACGAGGTAAAAGTGAAACGCGGAACAGGCCTGCCGTCCGTCGTGAACGTGATTCCTAAGAAGAACCACCACGAACCAAGTCGGAAGAGGATGATGCAAAGATGTATTTTTCCCTCCAGGTAATCTACCTCGTTCGCGACTGTAACGGCATGCTCACAGTGTGTACATTCTAGGCTAGGATCAAAGTAGAAGTAAAACCCGAAGAAATCATCTCGGAAAATGTCATCCGAGATCGGCTAGCACTCATAGGCCACGACACATTCGACCTCGACGTCCCTCAAGACATCCATCCTCGATGCGACCGCGACTAGAGACTTTACGACACGCACACGGGGCGGTAGCAAGCAAGGGGCCTCTCCCAAGATTGGCAAAGAATTTACTCATGGACTGGACGACCTCATGTACATCAGCCTTTTACACGATCCACATGCCCCTCGTTACCCGGAATCGCCAGGTTTGTTCTTCAAGTTCAGAGATAACGGTCAGGAGTGGCCGAAAATCATTCGCCTCATCGTACACTTGAAGGACAACGCCTGCCAGTACATGGGGCAGTACAAGTTGACAGCAGCCCCACCACTCACACCCGACGAGTGAAATGCACAATCACTCAAGGTAAATCCTGGAACTCTCCTGTCTGAGATGGATGAAGAAAATTCATACAGGGAAACACAAACGTTTACGGGTCAAGCGAAAGTGAGCGAACAAGCTTTCGGAGAGAAAGTTTGATGGTGGTCTATAAGCAAAGATCGTTCTTCGGAAGCGGCTGGGCCGTGATCCTGTACCACAAGAGGTTGCGACCGCTCTGAAATCCAACGAACGATTCCACGCGAGTGTGGATGAGATCCTTCAGACATGTAATGAAGGTCGAGCAGTATGTTTTTCCAGCTCGATTTTTGGTGCGAAGTAAAACTGATAGGGGTTAGGTGGTTCGTGTATGGTGCATGAAGTGCGTTGGCAACGATGTGGATTTCCAGCGAAGGATAGCAGGCTCTTGATGTAAGCCCGTTGGCATACTAGTCATGTGTACGATACTATATATCCCGCCGCACCTCGTGGAGATCAGTAGTCGTCCCTTGTACCCGTACCTCGTAGTCGCCCCAACAGAGCGTGGCCCTGTTCTGTCGCCCGCCTGTCTCAGTGTTTCCCGCCGTAGGCCACGGCAGGTTTCCACTTGAGCTCGGGCGGCTTGTTCAAATCTTTTGATCAAGATCCGCGGGGTACCAGCTTCCGGACTTTGCTTTTTTCGACCACATACATATAGTAACTTGAAATATTTGCATCGTTCCCAACTGCTAGTATTCCAAATTCTTTTCAGGTCTCATTGAATCGAACAGAGTCAATGGTCGGCGGAGGCTGGTCACTGGGACTACTCATGTTCACACCACCAGAGAGCATCAGCGTGTTAACTCGAATCGTGTGATCATTCATGGATGGACGTCTAAATAAACATAGTTAAGAGACAACAGTGACGAAAGGGTACATCAACTCTATGATAAGCTTACAACTTCCGGTACGTTCGGATCCTCTAGACACAGCATGGATACTTTATCCCGCAAAGTATGAGGCTCAACCTCTTCAGCTCTGGTGCGGTCCGAGCTTGAGTCCGACAACGTGCGAGAACCAACAGTTGAAGTCTCCGTCTCTCCATCCTCCGCAGTCGCGCCTGGCGTGCGCGTGTTCTCGTGCCCAGGTCGACAGGTTGTGCTTTCGATCTTGATGACTGGGTCCGGCAATGGCGTCACCTGCAGCTCTTCTTCTTTTTCCTTTTCCTCCTCCTCTTCTTCGATGCTGTCCGACCGAGTCAGCTTACCAGGTGGTTCGATCTTGGGTAGTACCACCTGGTGCTCATCGGCCTCACCAGTGCTGGGGAACGCCACTCCCATTCTGCGTGCGAGCTTCCGCTCCCGGATTTTCGCGAGGCCCAAACGACGCTCCTCCATCCACTGTTCCTCGTCCAGTACAGGCAGGGTCACCCGCGCAATACTGTCATCCGTCGGCGCGAGCTTTTCACATTGTAAGCCTATGCCCGCAGCAGCGAGCACGCGCATGATTGGAGCGTGAGAGCGAGAGTTAGGCATTCGATGAGCATAAGTGGCGTTCATTCTGTAAGAATATATCGTCAGCACTAGCTCGGAGCCGAGTTCGAACGAGTCTTACCCCGGACCGAGGACGAACTCGCCTCCCAGTTGCGTAAAGTCGCCAGCTTTCTCCCACACGGGCATGCCGACACGAAGAGCGTTCTTGAAGACCATGGCCATTCCGCCCATGGATCCGTGGCGCACATAGCCACCTCGCTTACGTTGTGACTTCGGTTCCATCATACGCAAGGTCATCCCCAGCGCTTTGTGAAGACGCAGCGTGGGATCAGTGTAAAACGTGAACGGAGTGCGAAATATTTCTATAGAGCCATCAACCATCAATCCACTAGAAACATGACAGTGAGACACGTACGTCTGTAAGATTTGATCATGTTGTAGGAGCCATTGCCAATAAGGACCAAATTGACTTCGGCATCGTTGAGCATTCTCTGATTAACGACATCTGTCACAGAGAACATATAATCTTGACACAATGGACACCTAGAGTGTATCAGCTGGCAGGATCGTTCACACGACGAAATGAACCTGACAAGAAGTGTCTGATGAAAAGTACAATGGTCTTTTCTTCTCGGAAAAGCTCGCCAAATGACACACGCAGGCCATTTTCAGCGATGACGAAGCACGAAGCAGCGTCTGCGAGCTGCCTGGGAGTTGGCAATGCATGTTCGTCGAACGATGGGGAGGGGGACTGAGCCGTGGATGATCGTGCCACCTCAAATTTATGCGGAGAGTTGACAATGGAACCAGAGCCACGGCCGTCGACGGTCGTCAGAGAGCGCAAGTGGGTAGGTGCTGTAGCAGCAGGTGGTGAGGAGTATGATACATGAGAAGAATGGGAAGGTGAAGAGCCTGAGGAACCGAGGCTACCCGTAAGGCCAAGTTCCGCATCCGTAAGGGGCTCGTAAACGCATCCAGTGGTCGAGTCGCGAATAGGGCTAGATACATCCATGGTATGTAGACGAGTGACAATCTCTGCCGGGAAGAGCGTCGTCGACTTGCGACGAGCGTGGAAGGTGTTCTCTTCTGAGAAGTGTTTGGGCTTGGATGACCGTTCAGAGGAGAGATGGGGGAATGACGCGTAAGAAGTATTTGTCCGACCCAGCGCCAAGTTGTCGGTGGACTGATGGGTCAGACTTAGGCGACTCCCGATCTTCTTTGGTAACAACCGGGCAAACTTCTTTGCCTTGCTCGGCGGTGCCACATGGTCTTCGGCTGAAAAGGAAGCCAAGCGGAGCGGAGAGGACGGGGCGGGACAGCCAGCGTCAGAGTGGACGCGAGAGAAGAACGAATGTACGCTCTCGCTGCTCTGTCCAATGGACGAAGTGGGTGAGATGGAGAGAGGCTCGGCGGTGAATGCGGGGGTCGACGACAACGCGGTGAGAACATATGATTGCAGTTTCGAGTGTCCGTATGGCGAGTTTTTGGGTGGGATTGGCACCGTGAGTCGGGCTTCTTTTCTTGACACTGCCGAGCGGGAGCGTCGACGCTGGATTGGGAAGGGTCGTGAGTACTCAGGCTCAGGGATGCAATCCCTAGGGTGCTGAATAAATGCCTCCGAATTTGGCCCACGCCCAGTGGGTGGGTCTAAGACATTTGAGGTGCTTCTGGTGAATGATGCCGTCACGAAACCCAGATTCCTGCCCGACGGCGTGGGTGTCGGGGCATCTAGGTTAAGATATGCCTGATATATGTCTGGTGGATATTTGCCACCGGTGTAGGGGAGGGTTGGGAGATGCGAGGTAGATTCACCGCGGAAGGAGAGAGGAGCACCAACGCTGCTCAGCGTGCTGGCGGTACGACTTCGGAGGACGGAGAGCGGTGCGAAAGGATCTTCTGGGTCTGGCGTTGGGTAGCGCGCCTCCAGCTCTAGGCTGGGGGCAGGCTTTCGTCGAACGCGGGGTTGGTTGTCACTGGCACTGGTAGTAGTAGTTGATACAGACATGATACAAACGTCGCCCAAAGCTCAAGACCTGCAGGAGGGACGGGGGGGTTGGATTCCAGCAGGAAAGCAAAGAATGGCCAACCATCTATGGCGAGTCCTTATGTACGATTTCCATCGTGGCTTCGGTGAGGAGAGTGTTCGCTGCGAACCTTGTTCAAGGGATTACACGTTGCCGCATTGCCCCAATTCCCGTCGGTTACCGCGCCTCTTTATCACCAAATTGCGTAGGACCCGCTTCGCAGTGCTTCGAAGAGATAATATGTACGACTCCAGGTCGAGCTAGGCGGCAATCCCACACCCAGACTAGACTAACTGCGGGAATATTGGCAAGAAGGAGTCGGCAATCTCGCGACTGGCTCGGATTTGGATACCTGGCAGCACGAACTTGCATCATGACCACCCACGACAAGAACACACTCATTTCACAGATACGCCGATCGGAAACCCTCCAGTTTTGTTGCTGGCACCACTCCACTCACTGGTCTGCTCCCGAGCCTCTTGTGCTGATATCCTGTATTTCGCTGTTCACTCCTGCATTGGCGGAGAATCGACGGTCCATTGTTGGGCCATCGAGAAGATGCACAGTTCCAGGGCAACACGGCTACCAGTTATTAATTACAGGGGAGAACCTTCTGATGGTATGAGATCTTAAGAACGACAACCTTACTTTCCATCCCATGTTCATTTCCCGTCCGTCCTGGCCTCGAGGGTTTCAACACTTGATAGGTTCGGGTGCAGCCTCTGGATGAGTCATGAGCTGTAGATACAATCAGAATCATTCCCCACGGTACATGCGAGACAACTTTCCTTGATAGTCTGAGCAGTAGTGAATACCATGGCAACCATCCCAAACACAACTAACAGGATGTCTGTGATCTTCTCCATCGGCGTCTTGGCCACCGCCTTGTAGTGCAGCATCGCAGGGTATACAAAACACAGCGGGATACTGTAGATGGTGTCATTCTCCACAAGATACGCAAGTTCCAGCGACGGAACTCACCATGCAAAACTGCCAATCAACGCCACGAACTTGTCGAGGTCCGCAGCACCGGCCCAGCTGATCACCGTGCACACCATCACCAGTCCGAAACGGAAAAAGTTCTTGAGCCATTTCACGCGCGGATCTCGTTTACCGCTCCTCACAAACAACCCATTCTCCAAAATGCGCACAGCTGGGAAGAATTGGAGCGGGATAGACAAGAGAATTGCCATAGAATATAGGAATTGGACCTATTTCGCCCAGTTGATCAAGTCATCTAGACTCTTGACAAGTGAATGAACTTACAGCTTGTGTAAATTTATTCGTCTGATCAAGGTTGACGAGGACGACTGCCTTCACGTTCGATCCGAAAGTCAAATACGCAAGAGCGCCGGCTCCACCAAAGAGCACTTGGTTAAGAAGTGAGCAACAAGCCGGAACGCATAGCGTGAGATAATGCGTACCGAGTGTTCCGATCATGACACCAGTCAAAGCTTTGGGAAACTTACGGGGTTCGCGCATGGCGTCCGTAATTGGGATGACCTGAACTACCCATCAAAACTTGGGGTATAATTTGGTAATAGAAGACATACCAAACCCACCCCCTCAAACGAGAAAACGGCAGTACTTTCACAACCCCATGAATAAAAACTGTAAACCTGATGGAAGCTGACACTTACCCAATGAACAAAGGGAAATCTCGCGAATTGAACAACTGAACCGACGCCACACCCCTATCGTTGATCGTGGAAAGTTCACTTCCAAAGATATAAAGCAAGCCGGCGAGGATGAAGGCATCTGCAATGAGAGCAGTAGTACTGAGCTTCGCAAGGTTTCTGACAAGCGCCAACGGTAGAAAGATGACCAGCTGGATGACGATAAAGAATGGGACGGAGAGGAGGGTGGTGCATTTTGTAACAGCGAAAATAAATGCCTGGGGAAGTCGGTTGTGCCGTTACAATGATGGTCGATGGAAAAAACTAACCTGGAGATTTTCCGCGACAAAAATGGTGTAGGCTGTGACGAATCCGATTTGAGAGACCGTGATGGAGAAGAGAATCGCATATCGCATCCATGGTCCATACAACGCACCACCAATATCTGAACAAAATGTGAATGTCCTGTTGATTTGGTGGGTGAGGTCACTTACCTCCAAAGGAACCAGAAACGACGAATTTTGCCTTTACCAGGAGTAAAAATGAATATAAGGAAACCAAAGCAACGATTGTGATAGTGACGGTGGAGAAGACAAGTCCTCCATTGGCGAATCTGTTGGTTTGGGGATCAGCAACGGAACCCTTGAATCACAGAAATAACTTACCCTTTCCCAAGGAACAACACACCGGTCCCTACAAATGATTTCAGAAGCTGGCGAGAAGCCGGCGTCAGGAATATAAGAGAAGCTGTTCGCGAGGCTCACCATAAGTACAGCCTGCGGTACAGTTGCGTCACCATGAGCACTGACGGATACGGCCCGGCGTCTCGACCGAGAACGTGGCTGATCAGTCGGCTTCAATAATGGCTGGGTCTCGTTGGCAGTGGGTGCGGTTGAAGGACCAATCACTTGATCAGTAGATTCTTCGTCCTCGGTTCTGTCTTCTTCTTCTTCGAGATCCTCTCCCGCCTAGTACAGATGTAACAGGTGTTGTCGACGATGAAGAAACTTGCTCACAAATTGACCATAGATATAAAGAAAATCGATGAAATTGTTCGTTGGTCGTCTTTCATTGACGCCTTGCTCGTTTGCTTGTAGAAGAACATAGTTTCGCCTGAACCCACCGGGCTCGTGAATGTGTTCGAATGCAGGGTTAGGTGGTGCGACAGATCCTGCAAACGACGAAGCGCGGGGTCGACCGGACTGTCGTCTCTGATCTGCATGCCACTTGTAAATATCGTGGCTGCAAGAATGGTACAGTCAATCACGACCGGAACTAGTGGTTGTGGGACTCAACTCACGTAACGTCTGCACCTGGAGCATGGTACGGTATAGGAAATGTCTCGGATAGTTCTCGTGGGTGTCGTAGAGGAGTTGAGGACTCCGCAGAAGGTTCATCTAGGTCAGCTATATCCGGATCAGAGTCGTCTGAAGAACGCAGGTCTGTGCGACTCGGGCGGCGTTCTCCGTGAAAAAGGAGATGGCGTCTAAGCACTCTAGCCTTGTCCTCAGCGGACAGGCCGTCGAGGTCTACTACAGTATTATCGACAGCATTCCCTGTGCCCCCGGCGCTTGCCGGACGCTTTGCGCTAATTGCGCTAGGGGATGGACGGTGGAGTTTGGCAGACGACTCGTTAGAGGAGAGGTTGTCGTCCGCTGGGGGTCCAGGAGTGTATCGTGAAGGGATGTTGGGTACCGGGGGCGTACCAGAGTACTGAGCGCGAAGAGCACGGATGTCGGGAGTGCCGGAGGGAGTGGAAGTGTCTGAGTTGAAGGCAAGAGGTGAGCCAGAGCGTATGTTTACTGGTTTGGATGGGGAAGACATGAGTGAGTGGAAGTGCGAATGTTAGTGGTAGAGAAACGAGGAAAAGAAAGAGTCAGTCGTCCTACTATCGCCCGCTGAGCGCAACATCCCGAATTAGGTGACGAACAACACAACGAATAAGACGGTTTCCTCAAAGTTTCAAGTACTCGGCGTGATATCACTCAGACTTCTCATCATTAAAACTAATTTCCTCCATGCAATGCAGTGAATCAAGTCGTGTCAGCTCTTTGTTCAAGCCCGAGGACTTTCAAGCTGCTGTGACTCAGCATTCGTAACCACGGTGCGACTCGAATTTTGCTCCGTCCGCTAATGCCATTTAGTAATGCAGACTTTGGATCCATTTGTTTATCTAAACTCGTGACTGGCCTGCTACATAGTATGAGCCGTTGACATGTTACTTGCCAAGAGGAATTACAAGACAAGTAATTTGGACCAAGTTATCAAAATTCCAGGGTACGGTCCGTGCGATTGTCAACTCGAATCCATGTGAGAGAAATTCATCAGCGCCATATTCAGTCGTTGGATTGTATCATCTCCATCAATTTCTCTGCGCCCATCTCAGGAAAGCGGGGGACAACACGGCATTTGAGCTCGAGGGGGTGCCTTGATACGGTCATGGTCATTCGAGTTCCAAAAATCGCAGAGATGTACTCACGATATAAGTCCGGTTGACCACTTGGGGTTCGGATCTATTTCATCACCGTTATCGTCCAACGGTTTCATGAACTTGAACATGGCAAGGAGATGAACGATTGCTATCCACAACGAAGCGTCCGCAAAGTGCCTACCGACACTAAAGTCATGTGAGTTGTATAGTTATGATCACATGATGAAGGTATCTTGCCAGACTCTCCGTCCGAAACCAAAAGCCAACGCCACGGAATCGCTGTTGAGTCGGCCATCCCGATCCAAGAACCTCTCGGGGATAAATTCGGCGGAATTAGGGTACCTGACCTCATCCCTTGACATTGCCCTTGGTAATATATAAGCAATACACATAGTATGATGACCTGCAGATATACCAAAGGTTAGCCAACACAACGCAACCTAGACTACCGTCAGAATACAAACGTGTGGAAGACAAGATTCACACCTTCAGGAATGTATTGCCCTTCATATATATCACTCTTGGTTGTGTAATGCGGCAGACCTTTTGACAATCCACTGAGTGGTGGTCAATATACCCTACACACGTCTACTTACCTAACGGGAACACGGGATGCCATCTCAATGTCTCGCGCAAGACAGCATCAACGTAAGGCAGGGAAGACCTATCATCGAAATCCGGGAACCTGCGTGTTCCAACGCATGCGTCGATTTCTTTCTGAGCACGGTCTTGAACTTCCGGATAATGCATCATCGCCAAGACAAAAACAGTCAAGGTGGATGCTGTCTGTCCGGTTGTCTGAAAGCGTGCACGGTGAGGTGATGAAGCACCTACTGTTTCAACACCAGCTACGCGTGTCCCGCGTCAGTCGGTGCAGCAAACCAGTAAAAATCTACTAACCGATGAACGCAGTTGCAGAAGAAGACTTCAGCGCAAGTTCAAAGCCTTCAGAATTAGATTCTGGGAAGCGTTTGAGGGATTCGGAAACCATGCATGGCCCGGAAACACAGGACATCTGATGTAGGATGTGAACGGCATCAGGTAATCGATTGAACGGTAGGAATAAATGAATCCTTCACCACCCGGTCACGAGCATAACGGAATGGAACATCCATCATCTCATGCAAATTGCTTTTAGCTTGTATGGCCATGCGTTTCAAAGTTGCACCGGGGAACCAGACCGGAAGTTTGAGTACTAAGAACCACTGTCAATAGGAAGGTCGCGCAAGTGAAGGAAATCGAAGCTAACGGAAAGGGAAGGCCTCTAATATTGCGGCGGTCGAAGGTCCCGCCACTTTCACAAACACTTCAATTGCCTTTTCCGCCGCCAGCACAAGCGGATCGTCATTCAGAATCGTTTCATAATCGTAAACAGCTGACATGATCACTGCAGAAGCATAACTGTGTAGGTCAACGATTCTCAGTATTTTGTACGGGCTGATGGGTGATGGCGAAGCTTACAGCTCAATTTGACGTTGATAACGATCAGGCGAATTATAAATGCCGATTAATAACTGGCGGACTTTTCGCAACTGAGTCGGGAGATAATCCCGCGCAGCATCAGCGCGGAACGACTGGTGGAACAATCTTCGATGGAGTCTCCATTTCTCCCCGTACTGAAGCAGTGCGCTGTTGAATTCGGAGCCAATACTAAGCGAGCTAGCGGGTCAGAAGATCGGGGATCTGAAGTTGTAGACGTACTCTTTGTGGACCCTGACTGGCGGTCGATCGGAGTAGATACTCGCTCGTTGTTCAAGAAGGGCTTTGGCAACGCCCGTAGCCTGAATGACGAGAATCTGTCGTCCAAAAAGAGTGCAATACATCAGGTTGCCTGGAGAGAGAGCCATAACCATGACCATCATAGTTTTCGCTATAAGCATCATGACACAGACCATACGTCGATGCCCATTGAGTGAATGTAAGCCACGGCTCTGAAGCATTTATCTGAAACACACTTCCGAAGAATGGCAGGCCCTTGGGACCAGGAGGAAGGTTCAACGGACGAAGTGACTTGCGCTTGGCATAGCCAGCAAAAAGGACGATCACAAAAATAGTGAAGAACGAGGAAAGTGCGGGAGGGGATAACGCTGACATTTCCTGTCGTCTGTCCTGTATACAAAGGCATTGGTTTTATACTTATCGGAAAGAGACGGCGTCCGTATAAGTTTCATTTATGGGTCGCTCGGTATTCATTTCATACGAACGAAGGTTGCCTTGTTTCACTCCGCCAGACGACTGGAAACAACAATAGCGGTCCTCGGTGGTCGTGCTGTGGTTCCACATCCACGGTGACGGAACAAACCCTGGTTTCTGGTTCCGACGTCCGCGTGCCGGGGAGATATTGCTCACACAAGCGGGCGAGAAAGGTCCACAGGAAGACTATGGGGTGAAATAACTAATTCCCAAGCAGATGTCTTCCTTTGAAGGGATCAGAAAGGATGACTGCATACGTACTTGCTGTTGTCATCTATATAAAGGATAGTGATCTGGCGGCGCACGGTATCAGAGATCCGTGGACTTGATCCGATTATCATGGAGGTTTTATTTGCCGGGGAAGATCGAGAGAGGGGACATGCTATTTCGGACCGGAAGGCGGTGGCGCACAGAAATGTTGGCAACATGAGACCAACACCCAGTGATCTGATTGTATGAAGTAACTCGAGGATTCATATCGGGTGGTAGTAGGGATTTTTGAGGCTCGACTGGGTAAGATCGATGAAAAGAGGACGAAATACTCGAGGCAGATGAGTGTCATTGGCGCGGAAGTGAAGTCTTTTCACGTCCGAAGACAGCGGGTCACCAACACGTCCATGACACGTGACCTTACACGCTCTTGACTCCGACTGCTGGCAATATTGACAAGTCGCACAACTACCTCGTTCTTATCTGAATTTCCCTCGATAACGCACTGCTGATAGCATACACCTCGTCACTATAACTGCCTCACAGCGTTTGGAGCACATGTCAGGTCCCTTGCTGGTGTACGCCCAAGAACCTCAGCGCGGATCTAGTCTTGCGCGTTCGATGTCAGCTCCGCCTGTTCGTCTCGATAAATCTGTTGCAGCGTCACCGCCCCTCGCAGATCGTGCGGACAACACGCGCTTCTCCACGACGATGGATTCTCCTTGCAAGGATGAGGTGCGACCCCTCGATCTGATGGTCACACTTAAACACGCAGAGCCGTCCATCGTCAAGACCAGAACGGGGAGTGTGTTATCAAGAGGCTTCATCCTGAAAACGGACTATTATCCTTCTGGTTAGTGGTTGTAAACCAGGATCCATCAGTGTTCACCCGCGGTGCTCGCCAGGACGCGCCCTGGATCTGGATCTGAACGTCCACGGCGCGCCGAACTTTAGAGCGCCTCGTCACGGCAACCTCAATGTATTCGGGGTCGCCCAACCTCGCACGCAAGGTCTTCGTGCGATACTATCTGCGCTTAGATGCCGACCTGGCACGTGTGATCCCTCTCACGTTGTCTGGTTCTCAACGCGAGAGGAGCCAATTGGTGAGTTGGGGATGTACTTTGTAGTTCTGCCTGACCGACCTGCCGTTGTAATAGTTTACATATCCGGTCGTCCGTTTGTCCTGCGGGATGCATCTGAGCCACGCAAGACGCTCTCCTTGTCTGATCGGGCAGAAAATCTGGAGGCAATCGAAGATCGGTTGAAGCACGACATTCTCCAAGAAGCAAGCAAGTAGGAATGATCTTCTGGACTGAGCTGATTCCTCTCTTATTCTTGAATTGGGTAGATATGGTGGACTTATTTTGACCCATAACGAACTCGGTGCGTTCTCCGGACGCCGTCGTGGCATTTCTGACAGTCAATGAAGCGGCCGAGAGTGGAGAAGGCGCGATATTGCCGACGTGGACTCACGTGGATAACGTAAATGTTCGGACGTCACGCGAGCTCTGGCACAACATGCGCTTGGATGGATGGAACGTCGAGGTCAGTCACGTAATCCATGGTAATTACGTCACATTCACATCAAGTCCAGTATCATCGGCATGTCTTTTCTTCCAGCGTCATGTGATGTACTAAGGCCGCTTCGCCATTCAGCATTCCCATCTCCCCCAACCGGCCAATAGAGGTATTTTTACTTTTCTTGCCGCATACCGGCTTTAAACAAGCTGTGTCTCCGCCCAGGACAACTACCTGGACGCCTATCTCGGCGTCATCAAAGATGCCGACCCTGTCAAGACTGCTCTCGTCTTCAGCTGTGGTATGGGCGCTGTGCGAACTACATTTGCTATGGTTGCCGCCTTGATCGTTCGCCGAAAAATGCTCCTCGCCCGTGGTTTAGGCGATCCATATGCTGTCAAGTCATCTTTCGTGTCACCTTCTGGATCCCTCAGGCAAGGAAGTACCTCGTCAGGTATCAGCACCGTAAGGGTTTAATTCATCGCCGGTTGCCGAAGTCATTGATCGCTATCTACAGCCGAGGAGTCAGGTAAAACGATCTGTGTACAGCTCTTCGACGAATTTAACCGGTACCTCATTTAGCCTGCAACGGATACGAAACTTGCTCAGGCGTTAGAAAATGCCAGTGCTCAACAGGATCTGAACAAGTCCCTGCTTAGGCTGACATATGTTTTGCAACAACGTGCGTGCTATTTATTCCGTTACAAACCAGCTTGGTGCTGAATTTAGCCAATACATGGTTCTAGACTTGCATTCGCAATCGGCTATCGCGTTACTAATGTCACAGCCCGTCTTGTTGGAGAACTTACGCAAGGCGCACCAGGGAAATTATGGTATCATTCTCAGCCTCCTCGGTTGCTTAGACCACGGCCTCCAAGCCAAAAGACTAGTTGATCGTGTCATTGACACTTGTACGTTAATTGATCTGTCAATCTTCTCTGCGCAGCGGTTAGTGAAACTAGGCTGACCGGAGTTTCTTGATGCAAGGCGATCATGTAACGAACCTACGTGAAGATATCCTGGTGCATCGGGTTCGGTATTCACTCACCACCCCCGGTGACGACGGTGCTAAGAGGGAAGACGTGCTGGTCAAAGCTGGCAGGTCTCTCGAAAAATAGTGGGTAATGTGCCAGACACGGTCGAATTCTGAATCTTAGGCTTTGCTATTGCAGTTTTTTCATGATTGCTTTCGCAAGCTATGTTGACTCCGTTCCTGACTTTAGACAGACATTCTCAGACTGGCTCAAGGTCTGCCCCTGAATTTATTCTTTTTCTCTGCTGAAATCTAAAATCCTTCAGGCGAGGACAGAGATCTGGAAGTAAGACCATTTGATACATAATTATTGCACTAAATCTCATTTTTTTCTTGCATAGTCAGGTGATGTTTCTTAGGAAGTCGGGAGGGTCCCGGTTGAACGTGTTCGCCCCCGTAAATGATCTTTCGCTTCTCTCTCGGTCAGGGACAGAGGACAAGTCCCTTGTTGCTGGACAAAAGAACGACGTCGAGATCGCCGGTGGCCAATTACTTGGAGATGAATACAGCGATCACGTTGTCAAGGTCAGACCCATTCCGGTGTATGTGGAACGAATCATGAAATGTCCTTTCGTCTAGAATCGCAGTGGCATCATTCTGAGAGAAAGGTTAGTCAATCTTGGTTCGTCAATTCTATTTTGTTTCTGGAAGATGATATTAGCACTCTTCTAAAATCTGATCAATGGCTTTCGGAGTCACAACGCGTCTTGAGATCTGTCCGCGGTGTCATCAACTTCAGGAACATCCCCGGCACGAACATCTACGCGTGCGGGCAACCGACTGAATCAGCAATCGATCAGGTAGTCCAGTTGGTCAAAGAGCATCACCCAAATACCAACAAAGTGGTATGGGTTACCCTCCGCGAAGAACCCGTTGTGTATATCAATGGTGCTCCCTACTGTTTGAGGCGAGAGCGCTTTTCTTTAAGGAACATGAAAGGTTAGGGTCTTTCCGTCTACACGGGCAGTATTTACCATGTTCGCTACAGACTATGGAGGAATTTCCTCCTCACGCCTAGAAGTACTCGAAGAGCGTCTCAAAGATGATGTACTCGCGGAACTGAACGCATTCGATGGAAGGTACGAGATTTTGGTTGATGCTAGTTAACTATGCCAACATTCGTACTCCTCAAAGACTTTTACTACACACGGAAACCTCGGATGGATCTGTCATTCCAGTCTGGGAAGAAGTTCAACCTGAGGATGTTGCCGTTCTTAAGGATATCATGGCATCACGGCAGTTAGGTTGCGGGATTGAAGTGCAATATGCTCGCATCCCAATTACCGCGGAACGTCCACCGGACATGTCCGATATCAGCGAACTTATGGAGTTAGTAGTCCGCACCGACTTCATGAACACTGCAATTGTCGTGAATTGTCAGCTAGGGCGAGGAAGGAGTACGCTCACTTCAGTGAGGATCGCCGTGAACAGATGAACCTTTAGTTGACATAATGCAGGTCCTGATCCTTTTAATCCAACAATGGTTGCAAGACAATAGGCTGCTCGCTCAAGCATCCCCTCAACTGCTTGCCCGAACGCGTTCTGTTTCAACATCTGTTTCGCTTGCAGAAGAGGAACCCGTAAATTGGCGACCGTCGTACCAGGTTGTGGATAGTGCGTCGTGTCTCATTCCATTCTTAAACGGATCTAAGGTTCCACTTGAGATTTCCTTCGCATCGTCCGTCAGGGACCAGCAGTGAAAAATGCCGTCGACGAGGCTGTCGATCGATGTGCAGCAGTTCTGAATCTGCGTGATTTAATTGAGGAGGAACGTTTGCAGGCAGAGCAAGCTACTGACGAGAAGCAGAGGCGTGTTCATACCTCTAAAGGTTTGTGCGAATACCAAGGCATTATATAGACTGACAGCTTGTTAGGACTACACAACCTTCGGCGATACTTTGAGCTCGTTGTCTTTCAGGCTTATTTACAATCAATGGAAGCTGATACTCTGCAGTCTGTGGAGACCTTTGAGAAGTTCGTCGAGAACAGGCCAGGTATAGTCACAACTCGTCATTTTCACAGCATATGCTTATGGACTGTGAACAGTCATCAAGACATTCGAAAAAGAACTCATTGCTGGCGGTCTGAATGCACTAATCCCGTTAGAACGCATAGACAGTGTCGCTCACCCTGACGAAGTCAAACAGGTCGTCGTCAACCGATCTGGGAGCATCCTTTCTGCCTCCACAATTTTGAAGAGCGATTTCTTTTCGAATTTGCAGAAAATGACCCTCACAGAGTGCGTTTGTGATCGTTTCGATGTACATAACACTCAACCACGTTTCCGAGGCAGGCGGATTGAGGGATCACCTAACTTCCGTCGTCTGCCTTTGACCCTCATGTTAGGCTCGACTGGGAAGACCTCGCCAGAAGCCTCTGTTGCCCTTCTCGAGTGCGCCAACGATGGGAAGATGGTTTGTGGAAGGTGATTTCGTCCCTCTATACTTGCTTTCCTGTACCTTTGCTCACCCAACGAACCCAGCGGAATGCCTACGGTACAAGGGTATGTCCTAATCAATATCAGATGAACCCTTGATTATATTCGCACAGGTTACGGAGAGCGCTGGCGCGAGTAGATGCCGGTCCACAGGGGACAAATATGGTCTTTTGGACTTCTCTAAGAGAGGTCTGGTTGAGATCTCCCCACCTGGTGAACAATCGCTTACTAACTTGAACAGGAGCCGGTCGTTTACGTTGCTGGCCGACCACATGTTCTACGACTAGTCGACAAGCCGCTGGAAAACGTCGAGTATGGCTATCTCTTTCGGGTCGAGATGGAAGTTAATGCACAAGTGTAGAGCCACGGGAGTCACCACTGCGATGGTGGAGACCATGGAGGAAGGTTTCAAGAAAGATGTCCTTCGGGAACTTCGACAAGGTGGTGGCCGTATTCTGCTTCATGATGAAGTGGAGGAGCGCCCCGGTGTGTTCACGATCATACCCATATGGGAAACAGTTTCGGAAGAAGATATCATGACACCCCGGGACGTTTTTGATCTCGTAGCGAGTGAGGGTTACAAGGTGCAGACCTTTCCGCCGTGTCCGATGTTCCAGCTGACCACTTTCATTGTCAGATCGATTATGACCGTGTGGCAATTGTAGGAGATCTCATACAGCGTTTACCGACCAACTAACACCGACATCTAGACCGATGAACAAGCACCTCTTCCTGACGCACTGTTTCAACTTTTGGATCGTGTTCGACTTGGATACTCGCAAGCTGGGGATTTCATCTTCAACTGTCAGATGGGCAGGGGTCGCACCACCACTGGCATGGTGACAGCATGCTTAATTTCAACCATCATGAATTGGGCGGGGGGAAAGAGTGTCAATGTCGCAGAGGATGCGACTACGTTAAACTACGATTCAATCGATGGCCCATCCGAGGAGGAAGCTTACTTGCAAGGTACTCATAGATGTCTTTGCACCTGATCTAATGGTTAAACTCATCTACAGGGGAGTACAAGACGATCCTGCAACTTGTTGGTGTACTCTCTTATGGCAAGATCGCAAAACGCCTAACAGACCGTGCGATTGACCTGATGCAAGATGTCCAGAACCTCAGGAAAGCGATCTACGAGTGAGAAGCTCGTTTCTTTTATGCGTTCTGCTAAACACGACGGACTTGATACAGCTACAAGCTCAAGGTGGAAGCGTGCGAGAAAGGAAGCGCCAAGCAGGGGAAGTTGATGAATATTGCTGTGAATTACCTGTGAGGCATTGATGGTAGTTCACATCTGACCATCTGCTCACTAACTTGTATAGATACCGTTATGGGACGCTCATCGTTTTTTGCAACTACCTGATCGAAACGCGGGAATCGACCAGTAAGGGGGAGGAGAAACCATTCCCCATTTGGCTCCGGGAACACCGCGAGATCGCTAAGCTGTTAGGAAGGAGGTCGTTAGACTGAGGACGTGTGGTCCCTATGGGAAAGTTGATGGTCCTGTCATGGGAACTTGTACCTGGCAGGTCGGAAACCACCGAACAACTAGCTGGTCGAGTAGGATACTGTACGACAATGCTGAGTGTCATTTAAATTTCGTTCTACAGTATTCAATATGGAAGAACCCTACGGTTTCAGCCCACTCTTGCAGGCACCGCTATTCAATTTCCGATGGTGAGGTTGGCATAGGAATACCTCGCACGTGACCGGGATTTGACGGGTACCGTCGCACAGCCACTTGTAGTGTCAGTTTCCTACATCACTGGCACGGCCTTTGCTTTCTTCAGATTCCTTCCATTCGCAAGCCGTTTGCTGACCCCCCCACTAGAAAACAAAACTCACCACACGCTATCCAGGACAGTGTCAAGCTTGTCATTGATCACAGGGACACCCACAAGGAGGGCAGTGTGGTCTTGCGACACGACGTTGCTGCGGATTTTCGACTACGCTCATTCCACTCCCTTTTTTCATTCGACGTCCACGCACTGCCAACGGATCTGGTCAGGATGAAGAAAGCAATCCATTCATTGTTTCTCGCCGTCGTAGCTTCTGCTTTACTACTTCCCGTTTGCGCATCGCCACGCGAGCCAATTGGGGAGCGCGAGGCCATCCAAATACGTGCCTTGATTCCAGCAGAAACCAGTGTGACTCCCCCCGACTCTACTAGTGCAGCCGCTCCAGCTTCAACGCAAGCCGCAACGAGTGCGGCCCCCACCACTTCGACAACAGCAAACGCTCCTTCGTCTACCGAGGCTACCTCAGCAACATCTACATCTGCAGCGAACCCAACCACCACTCATGCAAGTTCAGCAAGCTCAACTACGCCACAGGCTCCAGTAACCTCAGTAATGCCCACTACCTCTACCAATGCCGCAGGACAAGTCATTACCACCTATGTCGTAACCACCCCCACGATGTCAAGTGGCGCTCCTTCCCCCACGAATGCTCCGAACGACTCTAGCAGTGGTGGTTTAAGCACTGGCTCTATTGTCGGGCTTTCGGTTTCAGGTGGAATTGCGGCAGTTGGCATTATTTTGTTCTTTGTCTGGAAGTTCACTAGGAAACGGTTTGCCGATTTCGACGACAGTACGTCAATTTACGTAAACGTTTCATGTAGGACTGATCCGAGAAACCATATGCTCCACCAGATGAAGCTATCAAATGGCCCGAGCTAAACGCACATAACAACGATGTGCACGCTCTCCCCACGAATTCCACTGGAAGGGCAGGATTTGGTCCAGAGAACGACTCTGATATCAACCTCACAAGAGCACCCAGCCCTGGTGGCGCATATGCGAATTCGATCGGAGCCTCGTCTGTTCCTGAAATGTATGGTACTAGCGACCCCTACGCAGTCCCACCCCTACCTCATCTCAACCCGAACCAACCATACCGTGACGAGCCCGGTGCATTTGGTCAACCAGTAGGATACTATGACCCATATCGGGGTCCGGCGCCAAACACATTCACTGATACCGTCACCGATCCACATGGCACCGAAGCTATCCCGATGACCCAGATGGCTAGGATGAGGAGTCCAGGCCCACAGGTGGCGTACGATATGCAGGGGCGTAGTTCCCCGATGCCGCAGGCGGTGACGGGTTATCCAGGCACGGATGAGCGATCTAGAACGCCAAATCCTGGCGCGTTAGGCACAGGCAGAGCCTCTCCCAGCCCTCATCCCGGATACGGGTATGGCCCGCGCTAGCCGCGGCCTTGGTTGAGAGGGCTGTGTAGGGGGGGAGGGATGTTCAGGGGATGGCACGAGTTCGGAAAGAGCAGGACGAGCAACGTATTAGAACAGCTGATGCATTAATAACCCCCTGCGAAGGATGTACACTCATTTGGTTGGTCGTTTCTTTCGTCTCACATCTCAGCTTCCGCGAACTGGTGTTTTTTTTTGCGCAGCAATCTTTTGCGTGTCACAACGCGCATCTTGGTTTCATCTCTTATTAATAGATCTTGTCAAGGATGCTCTTGGGCAGCTTGCTGTCACCATCGATACCGATACCACCCTATTCCCAAACCTAGCACTTTTTTGCTTGGACATTTGAGTATATGAACCCTTTATTCCTCAATATGCACTATACCGTTCCCAAACCAACAACTGCTAATGAAAAGATTTGATATATCCAGAAATTCTGGTTGTTACTCCAGAAGATTGCAACATGGGAAGCAACCCTCGAGAAGATCTTGGAAACGCAAACAATCCACGGTGTAAGGCAACCTCGATGACGTCCGTTCACTGCTCCGCCATTTCAGCGAGGCGCAGGCCAACATTGACGGCTAATGCGGCCAACACCACGAAGCACAAGATGGTCGGGCCGTATTTGTCGTAGTAAAGTCCTTCGGCGCTGCGCGCGCGAAGGCGTAGCGCACGATACACAAAGATGATGGCCGAGTATGCGATGGAGAGCAGCGCCGCCAACGTAAAGAGCCCTGCGCTGATAAGCCCTCTGGTATCGTCCGGAGGAACAAAGTTTAAGAGAGTTGTCGCGATAGAGCTTATGAGGACGGCAAAGTGTAGCCATTTCTGCGATCCCACGGAGTCAGTGCACAGAATGCCATGTCAATGGAACAAGAGACTTGCCAAGAACGTCCGTTCATTGGCGAAATAAACCTTGGGTTCGATACGAACAGGTATCGCAATCTTCTTGCCAGAAGGTGCAATCCAGTCACGAACGAGAAGTCTCTCCTGTTCTGGTATTTCGTCTTCATTGATTCCTTCAGCTTCGGGAGACAGAGGGGTCGCTTGGTTACCACCATTCTGGGCTCCGTTCAACCTCTCCTTCAGTGTCTTGTCAAATGCCGTCGATGATGCCAGGGGATCGATAGACAGCGAATTTTGCTGACGTCGATGATCAGGGAGGTGCTCTTCCTGATGCCGCATCAACAACGGTGTACGTTCGTCAACGTGTTCCTCCTCTCTCGACGATGGGCCTGGACTGTTCGATCCGCCATAGTTGCGCTCCTTGAGAGATGTTTCGCGATACGCAATGGCGGCTGCGACATCCACGCGAGGAAGACCTGTGCGTCTTTCTTCATCCCTTGCTGGGACGAGGTCCATGGCTTCGTCTTCTTCCCCTTCGGAGATTGGTTCAGCGTAGTGAGAAGGTGTTGTATCACCGGAACGTCCCAGCTCCAAGGAAAGCCTCGAAGGTGAGGCGAGAGGTCGTTCTACTGTCAGGTAACCAGTGCTTGGCTTCAGGATGTCGGTGTCCACTACAAATCGGTCAGTCATATATACTCTTGCGTTTCCTCCACAACTTACTCTGCGGAAGCCAGAATGGAACAAGGTCTGTCCGGTTAGGAAGTAGGGTAGCGCATCCATGAATAAATTTACTGTGCTTGCATGAGCTTTGAGGATAAGCGAATCTGGTTATCAACTGACCTGAACTTTGGAACAGCTTCAACTAGGTGGGATTGGACTAGGTCCATCACCCACTTGGGGGGTTGTTGGCCGAACTGCGTCTGCAGTTTGACCTCTAGGACCCCATATTTGAACAATTCCTTGTCTTCAGGAGGCACCTGATCGAAAGGGTGATCGATCCCTATGTCAGTGCGCCGCCAATTGTCACCCGAGCGTACACGCCCATCCCAGTTGTCCTCCCTGACCATGGTGAGCTCGGTATCAAGAGAAATCCGCACACGAGCATCGCCCGGTAACTGGAATGCAGTTCGATTGTAGAAGGTCCTCATGACTAGAGACGTGTCATCAACAACGTAAACATACATATTTGGAGGGCGCCTCACCCGGAACAAGTTTGCGAGTCAAGGCGCGATATTGCACTTCGCTGGCAAGTTGAATCATCGAGTCGACTTCGCTCTGACTTTTCTTGCCACTGTCGGCCAAAGCTTGCATTTCGGCGTCCATGGTATATTCTCCTCGCAAAAACGCGTTTACTAGGTGTTCTTTGACGGGAAAACGGGCTTTGACTGATTTTTCTCCAGTCCAATCTTCTCGGTGAGTTTTACGTTCCACAAAAATCTGGTAACGAAATGTCATTGAACGTAAGAGGAGTTGTGTTCTGCGGACTTACGGTCTTGACGTCGGTATCCCCATACCACCGCAAACGGATTGCTTCAGCACCCTCAGTCTTTTCAAGCCGACCAAGGTAGAGGTCCAGGTCTTCATTGTCGAAATAAATAGATGTGATTGCTATCCGGGCTCGTGAAATTCAACACGTCAAAAGAACCCAGGGAAGTTACCTGCATCCTTGGGTTCAAATTCTTTCTCCGCATTGTATACTGCCGGCCAACGATCGCGGTCAGATTCGTAAAAATTGTACTTGCGGGAAGGGACAGACCAAGTACAGGTAAATATTTCAAAATGGCTAGCTTGAGTGGGACAAGATTGTCTGGGTGCACCTGACGGCGGGTGAGACTACGTCCAGAAACAAGTAAAACTCGTTACCCAGTATTTCGTCGTCTGTCGTACGAACGCACTCTGGTTGCCGCCAGCACTAGAATCACCCACAGCGGGGTGACCACGCGTGCGAACGAGGTTGTACAGTTTCGAAAGCTTTACGATGAGTGCATCCCAATTGTATCTATAAAACGGCCGCTCCTCCAAGTATTCTTGAATGAATGTAGGTTTGAGCGGCAAATTCGTTTGTTTCTGAGAATGAGATCAGTGGACTGGCACATGGCCATGCAAGACGAGACCGACATCATGTTTCTAGAGTCTCGTTAGAATTGGACAAGCGCAGCTAGAGGGTGATACGAACCTTTAGGATTTTTAAAAAGCCAGTGATATTGAGTTTTGTGTACAAGGCGAGATCATGCACGTCTGCAACGAGTGTGGCGACTTCCACTTCCAGACCATGGAAAAGATCTTCAAGTTCATCGTAGGAATCACCACTTCCTTCGAGGTCCTCTTCGTCGTCAGAGCCTTCGTCAGGGCCGTAATCGGAAACACGGGGATGAAGCGATTCGGGATCGCTAGGAGTCGTCGGAGAGTGTTCGGACGATGTCTGAGAGTCATGCTGAGCCACGAGACGTTTCACGTCGCGTTCGGCATCACGGATACGTCGGGAGAGTTCCGAGGTCTATCAACGTCTGGAATGTAAGCGACGCTGAATTGATTGACGTGCGTATCAAACAACCTTCTGCTTCTGGAAGTCGTGAACCTTGTCCAGCTCTCTCTTGAGCATGGCGGTGAATTCCCGCTCATCCTTGTCATCCCAGTTGTGGGACGTGGTACGAGCCTAGATGGGGTGGGGACGGGCGGTTAAATAAGAATAGATTATGGAATGAAACGGTAGACCTTGAGTTCCCGCTTGAGAAGGTTGTAGTCGATATAAAAAGGCTTCCATTCGTCGTAGAGGGTCGCCTACACCGAGTATGCGTTTGTACGAGCTGACGGTGGACGAAACAAAAGGCTTACCGTGATCTTCCTTCCAAACTTCATGACGGGGAAGGAAGGGAAAGAGCTACGTGGACGGGGAAAAGAGAGATAAAATGTGATGTGATGATGCTACAACAACCGGAACAGACATGCCGGCATATCCGAGTCTCAAACCAAACGTGGGAAAATCTGCGTAACCAATGGGCCCTCAGCAACAGCACGAGTCCTGTCTCAGACCACCGCAAAATGACCCACTACACCGCTCAAAGATCCTTCTCTTGGGCACAAGAAGGTCCGTCTCGTGAAATATCTTGCAGTCATTGAACATAATCATCCCACAGGAGTGGCAAAACATCCATCTTGCAGGTCCTGTTCAAGAACTTGCCATCAAAGCAAACGTTCTACCTCGAACCTACCATGCGCGTCACCAAGCATCCTTTCGAGTGAGTCGCCCACCGCTCGACGATTTCTGTATTTACAAACATCCCCGAACAGCACTCTCATCCCCCTCGAGATATGGGACTGTCCTGGAAACATCACCGTAGATACCCTAGGGGCACCCCTCTCTGATTTTGCTAGCATCGTGTTCGTCATCGATATCCGCGTAAGCAAGTACGCGTTTCCAGAAGATCAAGCTCACCCTTGCACAGGATCTTTACCAACAGCCCGTGGTCAAGCTCGTCGAGTTCATCGTCGCAGCATGCCAAGTCAACCCAAACATAAACCTCGAGGTCTTTGTCCATAAAGCAGAGAAGCTACAAGAAGACGACAAGATTGGTATGCTTTTCCGTTCACCAAGACGATCCACTCGGTAATATCGCAACAGAAAACTTTCAACAGATACATGAGCGCGTCATGGATCGACTCGCGGATGAATCACCCGAATACGAACAGGTTCCTTTAAATTTCCACCTGACGTCCGTCCACGATTACTCTCTTCAAGAAGCATTTTCGCGCGTCATCCATAAGCTGATCGACTCTTTACCCTACCTCGAAAACCTACTCGACGTCTTTTGTGCCGTGAGCTCCCCCAGCAGCGCCCCGTCTTACCGTGCCTAGGTTCTGACTCACCTTTCAAGAACACATCGTCTCCAAAGGCATTTCTGTTCGATACAACAAGCAAACTCTATGTTGCTACCGACGCCTCTCCCGTCGACCAAGCAACACACAACCTTTGTTGCGATTACCTGCAAATGCTCAACTCATTTGGACCGCTGTACAAGTATGGATCCCGTCTGATTAAATACTTGCGACCTCGCTGATCTCAGAGACCATGCACAGGTCCAACGAAGCGCCCGACTCCACGATGCCCGCACCGTCCGCCACCACAGCTGCTTCGTCCCCCGACCTTGTCCCTCCGACGGACACCACTGATCCTTTCAGGCCGAGTACCAAAGCCCCGTTTTACCCGTCTGCATCAACGTCTCTGTCACCGTCTCAACCGGTCACGCTCATCTACCACCTCGTCACGCCCCACTTGGCACTCGTCGCCTCGTTGCCCACCCCCGTGTTCGAGATGAGGAGGGGTCTCGTAGAATGGAACGTGGTGTGGTTCAGAGAAGGTGTGAGAGAGATTTGGGAGGTTGAGAAGGAGCGGAGCGAGGGCGAGCTGGCTTGATGATGATGATGCCTTGGTTTCGAGTATCGCACGCGTTCTGTGCCCACATACTGATGAACATACAACTTGGAATATTCAGGACACCTACTGCTCTTTCGCTGGCGCTGATGCTATGCAAGTTCGATGGTGTTTAGCACCCAATCGATTAGCTGCAGTTGGCAAATAGGTCTGACACGACTCAGAACTCGATCGTTCGTCAAACGAGAGCAAAAAGGATGCATCAGCCGGGAGTCGAACCCGGAGCTAGGCCATGGGAAGACCCAATGTTACCGCTACACCACTAATGCTTGTCCAGTGAGTTCCTCGAGGTTATCTATGGGTCTCAACAGCATGCCTGGAGGTCATCGCTGAGTAGATGGGCCAGTCTGCACCACGTACGTCGTTCACCCATCTCCACAAAGCCACTCAAATACGACACGAAAGTCTCATCCAACCTATCCACTATCAAGGGACGAGCGGAGCCAGTTAATGCCCAACTACCACCGATAGGGGTCACAAGTTCAACCTTGCGTACCAGTACAACCATGAATGCGCATTAGTGGTGTAGCGGTAACATTGGGTCTTCCCATGGCCTAGCTCCGGGTTCGACTCCCGGCTGATGCAGTTTTTTTTCTGTCACTGTCGTTCGGCGACGTTGAGCATCACCTGTTAACGCACCGCCTTCGGATAGAGAGATGAAACGCCCACGTAGCAAACGATGATAGATGTCTCGTATACGTTGGAAGGTCTTTACCTTTTTATTTTATTTTATTTTCGGTTTGGGCTTGCCAGCTGTCAGCAACGTCTATGAAACACAAACCATCTAAATGTCAAGAGAGACAGGTACTACGTGGGTAATCACTCGCACACATTCATCATCCAAAATGCAAATAACTGGATATACGTCGGTAGGTATGCTCGCCAACAGTATAAACATGTCCGTCGAACGAAACGTATCACATGGTCCAGATGGTACGCGAAGGACTGTTTCTCCACATCCATCGTCGTCTCAACGACGCGGTCTGTCGCACGAAGGTGCGGGGTACTACCAGAGTTGCGTATATGCAACCATCGACGACATGACAGCATAGTCGTCATGATGTTGGGATCATACGATGAGATGGGGGTCCGTGGTCCGTGAGCACAGAAAAGAAGAATACAAATCCAATTAGATACAGGGAAAGAATAAAAGAAAGATCGATGGTCAGGGTTACAGATAAGACATCGAAGGGCAGGTGTGCTGGGGAAACACACTTGATTAACAGTCGGGAAGGGTGAAATTCTTGAAGTTTTTGCTATAAAAAAAGGGTGGTTCATCAACTGTTGTGATGGGTTCTAGTGACACTTACTTCGCATCGAACAAACCCCAGAAACCCTGTCAACACAATGTGAGTTGTTGCTATCAAACTGGTACCAAAAGACCGTTACCTCGACACCACCATACTCCGCACCCTGGAATACGATGTGAATACTCTCATTTCACCGATATCGAGGATATGAATACACACCTGCCATGGCTGATCGCAGTACTACACCACAATGAGCCAATGCCACTTGACAAATTGAACGTGGAAACGCACCTCGAAGAAAAAGTATTCCGTGCCATTCTTGGTTGCTAAACAAAATGATAAGTTGCGCTCCACATGTGAATCTCCGAGGAGATTCTACTTGCCTTGACAAGCAAACGAGTCAACATAATACTGAAAATGACTGAGTACTGTCAACACAGTCAACAAGTCGACCAAGCATACCTGCAGATTAGCGATGGAAGCGTCCGACGGGCCATCGTTCGGGTTGTAGTTTAGTGATGACGTATTCTAACCAAACAGGTTTCAGCACGTTAGTGTAGTCAACTTGAATAGACGCATACCGTTGGCCAACCAGTCTCGGCAATGTACATGTAAGGCTTGTTGGAAAGCGTTGCGGCAAACTCGACATTCGTCTCCTGGAAGAAGGTATAGGTCCATCCAGCAGCATTCTCAATGCTCTGGTTCGCAAACCACGGGTGAACATTGGACATGCCGTAGTCCACCGCTTCAAGCACTTCCGTGTTGAAGTAGCTTCCTGCGTCAGCATTACCAACTTGTATAGTCTTTCCAAGGTTCAACGAGGAAATCATGCTACGAGTGTCTTGGATCCACGGAATAAGCATCGCGGCAGCTAAGATGAAACTTTAGATAGTGCGCATAATAATGAACTGACGGCGACCTGCCTGCGTTTCCAGCGGAGCCGTTGGGGTCAGTTTGACCTGCCTCGGTGATATAACTATTTGGTCAAGATAAGTAACGTGAAGAACAACACAGACACCTACTCCAGGATAAATTCATTCCCAACAGTCACGCCAGCGACGTTGGTTGCACCAAACTGCTGGAGCGCAGTCTGAATCTCTCCTCTTTGACGTTCATAAGCAGTTCCGTTGTCATTGTACGCTGGGTAATTTCCGAGCCATACGGTCATGTTGACCTTGGTTTGTTGAATGGCGTCAAGAACGAGCGAAGATTGGTTACAGTCTGCACCATAGAGACGGATGTTGGTCGTGAGTTGAGACATGAGCTTGCAAGGTGTGAGTTATATGCCACGAGTATAAATATACCACTTCAAGTACCTGTATGTCCTCGATGACAGACTCTGTGGAGCACTCAGTACACATTACGGGGGAAAACAGGCATATACTCACCGAGGGTTGCTCCACAATCGGGTAGTTGGGCACCAATGGGAGTGTATGCGAGGCCCCAGAACACCTGCTTCAAAGCCGGGTTCTTCTGGAAGTTGCTAGGATCATTGGGATTCGTGCCCGGAGGCGCGGCACCCGAGGTACTGTCATTGTTACTGTTCTTTTTCGTGAGCACGACACCAAGGGTGACACCAACTGCGATAAGGACGGCGAGCGTCAATACGGAGCCAATGACCTGCGAATCATGTGAGGCTAGGTTCGCGACAGAGAGGGAGGACTGACAATGAACTTGGACCGTTTGTTGGACCTTTGGGTTTTCTCGAGCCAGTCGCTGTTGCGGGGGGCCTCCAGGTTCTCGTACGGGTTGGCGGGAGACATGTAGGGGGCTTCGGCGTAACCAGACGGTTGGGAGTTTCTAAAGTTTGGGTTTGAAAGGTTTGTTGTCGAATGGAAGGGGGAAGGAGCGTGGTTGCCGGGTTGGCTCTGAACGGGCTGGTGGTAGTAAAATGGAGAGGGAGACGAGGATTCCAACGGTGATATTTTATACTAAATATATTTGTTCGCTTCGAAAGAGAGACATGCTTACGGGGTCATCGTAATAACTCTGCATTTCTGGCGTGGGGGAGAGTGCAGGGTTGTCACGGTAAGTGGGCACCTGGCGCATCATGTAGTCGTCACCGCGCTGCATTTTCGCAGGTCAACGAGGGAGGAGGTTTAGAGGGAGGTCAGGTTAGGCGCAATGGGTGTTAATTCGGATTTGATAATGTTGCAGTGCTAATTTCATCTTCCATCAGTTATTTTGGTCTCGTTCTACAAATATCGCCACAAGGAAGCTTTGGATTCAGACTTGGCCATTCAGCCAAGCCTTGGAAAGTAATTTGCTCAACTGAGTTCACGACTCGGCCATCTCAAACGTCTATTCAAAGGTCAAAGAAGCCGCTCCGCAGCGTACAAGTTGCACGGTGAACCCATGCAAAAAAATCGTTGGAGCTGCGCACCGTGGAGGATGTCCAACTTGAAGCGGTGCCGAAATGCCGGTAGCAATCACCCTCGTCGGCTACTGACCTCCCGACGGGGGGCCTCACAAAGTTAGAAATATACATAGGTACTCATAGTTACTACCCCTTGTCCCAATCAATACTGCGAAAACGAGCGGAATGAAAAACCGCGCAATGAAACTACACGAGAACAGCTGGCAGGGCCGGGCTCCGAGTACGCGACTCGCTCCACACCTCCTCGACAGATCAGGTATAATATCACACTAGGGCTCTGACCCTGTTCTCATGTCGCCACATTGCTTGTCTTTTTGTGTTGTTGCTTCCGGAAACGGAGGTGCTAGGCGCTCACGTTAGCCCCTGGACAAAGTCCCTCTGGAAAGGGTGGTTGTGGCTTTTGCTTCCTCAACCTTGAGCGATGTCTGTCGTCGTCGGCGCTGCCTCGTTGGGATGGCAGGGTTCGACTACGATTGAGGGAGGGCGATGTTGGGCTGCCTATATCGGATGTAGGCCATTCAGCAACCGGAGAGAGCCGAGCTGAACCCTGTGGTGTTTCTGAGCGATCAGAGGAATCTGTAACATGGTCCAATCCCATCAGAAATGGAAGCAGGAGACGACGGGGAATAAGGAACGAAGCGTTTCCGCGGGGAGGAGTAAAGGAAAAAGACTCGGTGTTTAGCGACGTGGAAGGGTAAGGCGTGCTGGCGCAGAGGAGGGTAACCCACCGAGCGGTTCGTGTGTTGTGCGACGGCGCATGATGCGTTGCTTGTCTTTGCCAATGAGCCTCCACCCACCCGTGGATGGGCGTTCGTCGTCGGAGCTGACTAGGACAAGATCTGGGTCATCTGGGTCATGTGACGGATGAGGGCGGGATGGCGGACGCCATGATGAAGAAGGGTCGGAACGTGGTGGAGGAGGTATGTCGAGCATGAAGGAATCCTGGTGAGCGATGAGAAACTCGAGGACCTTTTGGCTGAGCTGATGTTCGCCGGGGGAAAGTTCATGGTTAGGGTGAGAGATGAGGCCGGGACGAAAGATGACGGCAAGATCTGGGGCAACGGATGGATGGTGAGTGGATGGGAGATGACAAGGAAAAAAGGACGGACTGGCAGGTGTCATGAGATTCTTGTCTGATTTACGAGCAAAGACGGACAAGAGGTCGAGGACATAAAGGAGGAGGTACTGATTGGCTCTGGGCATGCGGGAGATCAAGTGCCTGTAGGTGGCTACGACGTTGTCATGGTTGAACGGTTGCTTTGCTAGTGAGAGATGAGGGGATGAGATCGGAGTGGAGTGGGTGTACTAACCAAGGACGTCTCGAAACTTGGGGGAGAGATGAGATGTGTAGATTGAGAAGAGAGAGGACTCACGTCATGATACATGTCATGTGGGATGACAGGTTCCTGATCGAGGAAGAATAGGGGAACAAGTGGGGAGGTAGGACGGACGGAACTTACAGGCATGTGTGTGAGGTAGCGACGGAAGACGCTGGCGACGTCGTGAGTAGTGTAGTGTTCGGACTTCCAGTCGAGCGATTTTCCGTACTAGGGCGGGGGGTGAATGTGATTGGATGTGAGGGTGGGCGATACGTACGCGAGGCGGTGTCTCAAAAGCGGCCTGGAGTTCGCGCATGCGTTTTGCGGAGCCGTTTACACGAAAAGTGCCTTCGATCTCGGTAGCTGTAATGTGTGAGTGGGAGAGAAACGAGAAAGGAAGGAGATGTACCGTTTTCTTTGAGATAGAGACCGCTGTGGAAAGTGAGCGAGGCGGGAGAGAGAGGGGGTGGAGACGGACCACTTTGCGACGACGACGGGGATGTAGCCCCACACGTAGAGGTCACCATTTGCGTTTGCGGTTGATATTTGTACGCTGGCCCGCCGGAGAGAGTCCTTGAGCGGTTTGCCAAAGACGGGGTGGTGCTCGGAGGTGGTTGCTGTGTGGTGGTGAGGTGTGGGGAAAGGGAATGAGGCGGTACGTACGTTTGTTGTATTCTGGGAGTTTCTTTGATGTGAACTGGGACCACCACTTGAGAAGGGACGCTTTCGAGGGCGCGTTGTCGGGTACCATCATGAACGCAACAAGAGGGTCAATTGACACAGCCACAAACCGGTCCGTCTCGAATCACGTTAATCTATCAGCTATACAACGTCAAACAAGGACCACAGCCAACTTAAATAGACGCACCAAGTTAAACATAAGAATAAGAATGTCTAACCTCATCACTGACTATGCCACCGTCGCACGCAACGTCGACAGCGGCGAGTACGACGAGTACGACTTTATCATCGTCGGCGGAGGTATTAATACGACCCTCTCTCCGCTCTCCGCTCTTGCTCATCTCCCCCCCACAGGCACCGCGGGCTGCGTTCTCGCCGGGCGTCTCTCCGAGCGCTCAGACTTGCGCGTCCTCGTCATCGAGGCTGGTCAAAGGTGCGTTCGCCCTCGTCCTCTCCGATCCCTCACCGATGTCCCCCAGCGGAAAGGCCCTCTTCGAGAGCAGAACACCTGCCGGATTCGCAGAGCTCTTTCGTGGTCCACACGACTACAGCTTCTACACCGCGCCGCAGCAACATGCCGCCAACAAGAAGAAATTCTGGCCTCGCGGTACGTCCTCCCCCCCCTCCCCCCTTTTCTCTACTCATCCCTGCGCAGCACGTCTCCTTGGTGGATGTATGTACCCCCTTCTCTCCCCCCAACCTCTAATCACTTGCTCAAAGGTTCCTGCATAAACGCCCAAATGCACGTTGTCCCTATTTTCTCCCCACGCTGTCCTCACCTACCTTCAGGGCTCATTACGGTGCACCCTCCGACTATGACGAGTTTGCCTCGATTGTCGGCGACGACTCTTGGTCCTGGAAAAACTTTGAAGCGTACTCGTCTTGCTCCGCGCCTCTTTTTTCCACGCTCACCATCCCCGCAGGTACTTTCGCAAATTTGAGAATTATACCCCAGATCCCAGATTCCCCCACGTCGATGCTTCTCTCCGTGGCTCACACGGTCCCGTCACTGTCGGTTATCATGCCCATATATGGCAGGGAAGCCCCCTCTTCGTCGAGGCTAGTATCAATGCAGGGGTTCCATTCAACCCCGACTTTACCACCTCAAACGGTACACTTGGCACCAACAAGGTAAGCCCCCAGCCCGTCCAATGCTGATCATCCACTCATCTTCCCCAATAGATCAGTCAGTACCCGGCATGTTTCCCTCGCAATTTGCTCACCTTTTCCCAGTGACTTATATCGACAGTCGCCACGAACGCGTGTCTGCCGAAGTAGCCTACCTCACCCCCCAGGTTTTGGCCAGACCCAACCTCAAAGTCGTCACTCTCGCACGCGTGACAAAGATCATCTTTGATTCTTCCTCTGGTACCCCACGTGCCGTCGCCGTCGAGTTTGCCAATGAAAAACAACATACTCCCCGCTTCCGTGCGAGGGCCCGCAAGGAAGTCATCGTTTGGTATGTCCTTTGCTTGTTCAGGCACGCCTTCCCTCAATGCTCTACAGCGGCGGAGCAGTGCACACGCCCCAGATCCTCATGCTCTCCGGCATCGGCCCTGCATCTGTCCTCAACAAATACAATATACCCGTCCTCATTGACTCTCCTGGCGTAGGCGCTAATCTCGCTGACCACCCCATGTTTGCCTTGCGTCTCAAAGAGAAACTCGGCATTTCTTTCAACTTTTCGAAACCGTACGACTTGACGAGTACTTTCAAACTCTTGAAGGCGCTTACGCAATACAAGATCTTTGGAACGGGTCCCCTCTCCAGTAATGTTGGTTCCTCTTTCCTACATGCTTTTGCGAGATCGCCAACTCGCCCTAGGTTGGAGAAGCAGCCACCTTTTTCCGAACGGACGATCAGAAGTTGTTCCCTCCTGCGGAATTCAACAATGACATCGAGGACAGCACCTCCGGCCCCAACGCACCTGATATTGAGATCATCATTGTCCCCGCCGCCGCCGACGATCACAATCTCTCAATAGAAACTGGGTTGCATGCATATAGCCTCATAACCACACTCTTACGGCAAGCAAGTGTTTCTTTTCTCTCACATGTGTCCAACATGGATTGTCTTTAGCCCAACGAGCGTTGGTAGTATTGAACTCAAGTCCGCGGACCCCTGGGATAGCCCCATCATTGATCCAAAGTCAGTCTTGGTTGCCTTGTTCTGTCTCCATTGCTCAAATTATCCTCAGCTACCTCGCTACCCAACATGATCTCGATGCGTTGATTCGTGGTGTCCGTGGGGCATACAAGATTGCGCATACAGCTCCCTTGACAGACTTGACAGATGTTGGCTCTACTCACCCGCTTCTCGACCACCACTTTGACCGGTTGAGTGACAAAGAGCTCGGCGAGATCATCAGGAACAGAGTGGAGACCTTGTACCATCCGTTTGGAAGCTGCACCATGGGCAAAGTAGAGAACCCGACTGCCGTGTTGGACAGCCAGCTGCGAGTCCGGGGTGCCCTCGGTCTCCGAGTCTGCGACGCGTCTATATACCCCAAGTTGGTCTCTGGACATACGGTGAGTTGCGCCGTCGTGTGCCTTTTTACCACACTGATTTACTGCGATCAGACTGCTCCCGTGCTCGCCGCTGCAGAAAAGCTGGCGGATCTCATCAAGGTGGAGTATCCTGCCACAGTCTAAACTTAACTTTGCTTTCCTGGGAACATGATGCATGGACGTATATACCAGCAATATGCCACTATGAACCGTCGCATGTGCGCAAGAACGGCCAGACGGCCTCGTCTTTTGGAGTCGTAGTGATACCAAGCACCGCATACTGGCCACCCATACCAAGTGGGTCCACGAGCCGATTGACGCTCTCTGCGATCGCAGCCTTTCTCTCCTCCGTGGGGGCAGCTTTGATGAGACGATCAGCGCGCAGTTGGATGCCCACCTCGTTTAGGAACGTGCCCTGCGAGAGCGTACCATGAGGCGTGACTAGACGCGACTGTGAGCGCCGAACGTAGCGACCAGGCACGACTGACCGAGATCTGAGAGTGCTTCTTTCAAGAGGGCAAAGTCGACGTTGGCGGTCACGTCGCATTCGCCCGGGCGATGAAACACGTCGACGATCTCGTGTTCCTTGAATGCCTATCGTCTGGCATCGTCAGCAACGCCACGTCAACATGGGCCAGACGCACGCGCAACGAGTTTCCGACGGCTTTTTCGGCGCCATAGTCGATGACGAGGGCGCATCCACCGCCGCCGCCGTCTTGAGTTTCAGACGGGGAGAGTAACGAGGCGATTTGTCGGGCGGCCTTGATGGACGCGCCCGAGACCTCGATGCGCGCGCCGACGGGGAGTGCCGCGAAGCGCAGGGAGGCGTGTCCGAGGAGCGTCGACGAAGCGGTAGGCGTTGGTGAGAGCACACGGGTCCAGCGTGACGAGAGGGGTTGTAGAGGTGGCAGCGGCGCGGGGGTGAGGACGGCAGCGGACGGGCGGGCGTAGCGAATACTGGGGTCGTTGGCGGGGGCGATGAGGACGTCGTGCCAGCCCTGTGTCGTTTTCTGTGCGCGCGGGGGGGTCAGTCATGGGTTAGTGAAGGGGGGGGGCGGGACAGACCTCGATGACGTGCACGGGGAGGGCGTCAAAGAATTCGTGGGCGACGAGCATGGTGAAGCGGTCGTTGCGGTGGGGGATCTGGTCGAGGGCGTCATGCCACGAGAGCGGGACGCGCGCGGAGTGGAGGGTGGTGCGTTGGAGGGCGCGCATGGTGGGACTCGTCTCGACGAGGTGCACGCTGTCGAGACTGCTGCGGACGGCTGGGAACTGGCGGACGACCTAGGCGGGGGTGAGTGGGTGAGCCGTGCAGAGGCGAAGGGGGACGTACGCGCAACATGTCGTCCATGAGGGTTCCGCGACCCGGACCGAGCTCGACGATGCGAAAGGGTTTTGAACCGGCAGACATCCAACGGCCGATCATCCAGAGTGCGAGCACTTCGCCAAATACCTGGCTGATCTCTGGGCTGGTGACAAAATCACCGCGTGCACCAAAGACGGGGTGGGTGGGTTTCATGTAGTAGCCATGGACGGGATGAGAGAGGCAGAGCTGCATGTAGGTCGCAAATGAAAGTGGACCGGTTGCCTGTGCCAAAGTGTGAGCGAGTCAATCTGACAGCACTGCCTGGGACGGACCTTGACGGTGTCGGCCATGAGTTTTTCGATCTCTGACAGTCCATTCTGACTCGTGTGGAACCGTCGTCGGAACAGAGTCGAGCAAAGTCTCATTTTGAGTCACAATCCGGTACCGTGTCAAAAAAGTCTATATCAAGCCAACGCCAGCATCAACACTATCTAATCACTCCTCCCCATCCACCCCCCCATGGCCAACCGTACGCACACCTCTGATCTACCCATGGTCCATCTGACACGGTTACAGGCATCCAATTCGAAAACAGCAGCGACATTGGCGTGTTCGCCAAACTCACAAACAGTTACTGCCTCGCCGCCATGCACACCTCGACCAACTTTTACTCGGCATTCGAGGCAGAACTCGGCGATGTCATCCCCATCGTGCACACGACCATCGGAGGCACTCGCATCATCGGCCGTCTGACCGCAGGTGAGCCCGTCCCCACCCCCAAACGCGTCCCCACCAACCGTGCGCAGGAAACAGACACGGTCTCCTCGTCCCATCGACGACCACAGACCAAGAATTGCAGCACCTGCGCAATTCCATCCCAGACACAGTCGCCATCCAGCGCGTCGAGGAGCGTCTCTCCGCACTCGGCAACGTCATCGCCTGCAATGACTACGTCGCACTCGTACACCCGGACATCGATCGCGAAACAGAGGAAATCATCGCAGACGTACTCAAGGTCGAGGTATTCCGCCAAACCGTCGCCGACAATGTCCTCGTCGGTAGTTATTGCGCCATCTCAAATCAGGGTGGCCTCGTACATCCCAAAACGAGCATACAGGACCAGAACGAGTTGAGCACGCTGCTCCAGGTTCCCTTGGTCGTACGTCATTGCGATCTCGACTGATCCCATCCATCTAACCCCTCCAAGGCTGGTACTGTCAACCGTGGCTCGGACGTCATCGGTGCTGGTCTCGTCGTCAACGATTGGTGTGCATTCACCGGCCTTGACACGACGGCAACAGAGATTAGCGTCATCGAAGCCGCCTTTAGTATGTCCTTGTTCTCTCGAATTTCTGTTCTTGCTCACCTCTCGCACAGAACTACATGACAAGACATCATCTGCAGTCGTCGGTGAGATGCGCGATTCTCTCATCGACCACTGGGCATAGTGACTTTTATACCACTTTACTCGCAATCTTTGTATCCATACACGCATCACGTAGTTGGAATAATAGATAGTGTAAACAGGGACACTGTCATAGCAAGCCTCGACTCTTTACGATGCCCTTTATGCTGTCGAAAATATACGACCCATAGAATGCCACCTCTCGCACTGCCTCCGAATTCGCGAGCAGGCTATCCAGAAAAGACGCGGCCGTGTTGGGCGACGTGAGTTGGTGCAGCTCGGCTGCGAGGTATATGCCCGACACGGTCGCACGGCGGGTGTACCATTCCATCTAGATGGTGTCAGCGCACACGTCGTCCGAGAGTAATCTCGCTCACCTCCTTGGCATGCGGTTCCGCAATCCAGCACGCCTGATCCGCGACACACGCGGCGTGCTCGAGAACAGGGAACGGATCAAGGGGCAGGACACGCGACGACGTCGCGAGCAGTGCAAAAGCCTACATGGAGAGCGGTGAGGTGCAGCGACGTGCGAGGACTGGGGCGTACCTCGGGGAGGTGTTCGAGCACGGGTGCGTTGATGCGCAGACGGGCGTGCAACACGTCTCGCATGTGCGACGCGCTGGGAAGGTGTTTCATCTGACCGCGGGCGTCCTCTAGCCACGCACGGACGAGGGTCCGCCGTGCGTCGTCGCCGTGCCCAAAGAGCGCCGTCACCGCCGCGTCCGTGAGCGGTTCCGCGTGTGGTTGTGGCAGGTCAAGCACGGCGCGTGCCAGCGCTGTACGAGTAAAGCCATGGGTCTTGACGAGCGGGACTGCGAGCTGCAACAACCGGGCCCTGATGTCCTTGTGAGCCAGTGTGTTGGGGTGGACTGGTAGTTGAACTTGCCTTGTCATTGGTATATTACGAAAAAGGAACTGACCGATAATCTGCCTTGACTCGCACCGTCACCATGTCCGACTGGGGTACTCCTTTTCTTCTCGTCCCTGCGACGTTGCTCACAACCACCCACGCGCACAGAAGACTCGGACGACGCCGCACACACATCCAACGCGCCCCAACCCGTCAAACCCGTCAAGAGCAAATGGGAGGGCGAGGACGAGGACGAATCCACACCCGCTGTAAGCCATCGCCTGTCCCCATCGTCACCCCTAACACCCCCCACAGAGCGACTGGGAAGAATCCTCGGACGAAGAAGCCGAGAACAAGCCCGCACCCGCCCCAGTTGCACCACTCAAGAAAAAGGGCACGCTCAAAGCCAAGCTGGCAGAAAAAGAAGCTGCCAAAGCCGCCCGTGCAGCCCTGGGTGACGACGACGACGGGTACGACGAAGATGCCATCCTCGATCCGCGCGAAAAGGCGCGTCTGGACAAGGAACGCGAAATATCGGCCGATCTCGAGAACGCAGCGTCCTTGTTTGGCTCTGCGCGGTTGGGAGGTGAGCGATGCTGCCATCGCGACTCGTCTAGGTTGTGCTGACGGCGGGATGTGGCTAGGATCGTCCTCGAAAGAGCTTGATGCGCTCATTTCCGCCGATCCTCGCACCAAGGAGGATTTCCAAGCCTTGTCTGCACAAATCATCGAATTCGTCATCAAACGACATCAGAACAAGCCCCTCTACCCGTCCTTTGTCGAATACCATGTCCGTCAACTGGCCGAGCCCCTCAAGGACGTCGAGGTCCGCAAAGCCGCAAGTAGCCTCACCACGCTCGCAAACGAAAAGCAAAAGGAACAGCGAGACAAGGCAGCCGGAAAGAAGAAACCAAAGTCTGCAGTCAGGCCAACCTTGGGTGCCGCAAAGGTGTCCGGCAAGTGCGTACCCGTTTCCCTCGTCATCTAAGCGAGTCTGACGTATACCTAGGATTGACACCAAAATCTATGACGAGGCTTTGGATGACTTTGGAAAGGACGCAGACGATTTCATGTAGCAATACCTACGCTTACACACACCGCATACTGTGTTAGTATGTCCCCTGGAACAATTTTTCTTTTGTGACTAGGCACACGAGCATCTCAGGACTCGTCCTCTTCGCCCCCGCTGTCACTCTCCTCATCATCGTTGACTAGACCCACCACTCCTGCGCCGCTTTTTTCTTTTAGCACCTTTCCAGCCTCGGAAAGCTTGGAAGCGAATGCTTTCCGTGCGCCAGCGTTTGCACCCACATCCCAAATCTGGAGTCTCGCTTTGGATCCCGCCGCAGCGATCGTGAGCGGATCATCCGGCGAGAACACGGCAGAGAATACTTTGCCCTATCGTTCGCGTGAGCACGAGAGACCCCCAAAACGAATCGCACATACGATATCGAGATCTCTCGACGCAACCATGCTCACCGACGGCTTGCCTCCTTCGGATTGGTCCACGTTCCACACTTTGACGAATTTATCCGTGCCACCAGTCACGAGACATCCGCGGAGAAGCGGACTCACATCCACAGCAGACGCAGCACCGTCGTGTGCGGAAATCGTGAACCGTGAGGGCGACGCCGCCTTGAGATCCGTCGGCAGCGTCCGCACATCGAAATTGAGCACGAGACCATTTTCTAGCGAGACCTAGGACCTCATGAGTGGCGCATTCCAGCTCAGACAATGGGCTTACATAGAAAGCTTGCGGCTCCCAGGGATCCCATCTCAGCGCCTCCACGTCCGCGCCGAGCACGGCACCTACCCCAGTATCCGGCGCTCTCGAATCGAACACACGAACCGTCCGATCATAGCTACCAGAAAGCAACACGGTCGGCTCCTTCTCGTTCCACTGCACCGCCTGCACCTTGTCCTTGTGCACGTTGAAACTCCGTATCGCAACCGCGCTTTCGCCACTCCCATCCGCATCCGCTGTCGGCGCACGACTGAGATCCCACAACTTGACCGTCCGATCTGCAGATGCAGACGCCAACATGTGTCTGTGCGTTCTATTCCATGACAGACCGAGCACCGCATCGACATGATGCGCGTCCGACGTCGGTCTTGCCTTTGTCTTTTTGCGCTTCTTTTTCCCAGTGCCCGCTGGGACTGGTACATGCGCGGCCGTTTTATCGGGTCGTCCGAGGACCATGTCGGGATACATGCTCTCAATCACGTCCAGCGACCATATCTCGATCTCAGGGTCGAGCGTCCCAACAGCCACATAGTTGCCCCTACCATCGGCCGGTGCGGATGAGGACGAGGACGCAGGTGGAAAGTCGAGCCATTCGAGGCAGAGCGGGAAGTTGGGCAGCATCAAGTCGTGATGCACGTATACATTTTCCTGTGCTTCATCGTAGACGTAAACCTCGAGCTGGGATATCTCGTCCTCGGTTTTGGCTGCGACGAGAAGGTTGTCGGTCGGTAATATTTCCAAATCTTGACGTTCGTCGTCCTCGTCGTCCTATCAACACGCTCTAGCGACGAGTCTGACGAATGGTCGACTAGTGGACGGACCTCTTTTAGCGTAATGTATGGGTCATCTGCGTTATTGCGGTAAAACGTCAACCCTTTGATATCCGTGAACGGACCGATTCCTATAGTCGCAATGTGAGGAAAGACACACCGCCTAAGCGCCTGCACGCACCTTGTTCGTCGACGTCGTCATCATAGTCGTCGAGATGGTATTCCGCCAAATCATCCTTTTGCGCCCCCGATACGATGGGTGGCTTTTTTCCCTCTCCCTCCCCGTCTACCACCATCGCATCGTCGTCCTCCTCGCTTCCTCAACAACATGGTCGATCACTAGGAACATGTAGACAGACATGATACTCACTCGATCCAGTCGTCCTCGTGGCCATCGTCCGCGCCATCGCCCGGATCGTCGGCTTCGTCCCCCTCGGCGCCCTTGCCCATCTTCTGCGCCGCGTCGTGCGCGCGTTCGAGTTCCTTGCGTGCATCCTCGAGCTCGATCCGGGCGAGTGCGCTGACGCGCTCTAGTTCATTCTCGTCAAGGACGTATTTGCGTGGGTGATTCGCGGCGACGCCCCGTTTGACCCTGGAAACGGTGTGGATCGAATGACTGAAAATTCGAGGTTGTAGCTTACCATGACACGCAAGAGATCAAGTTACTCATCGTCCCTTGACCTCACCACAGCGTCATCATAGTCGATCTATGGAATTTTTTTTCTGGCAGTAGTCACGTGACAACCCGTAGTAGATAGATAGTACTGTCTATCCAATGACAGTCTGATACATCTCAAGAGAGAATAGAAATAACTTAGGTAGTGCATGCAAAGCGACCCAGATTTATACCAAGCCACCGCCCCCCATCCGGACGGTATCCCATATAGCCTTGCCAACTTCGCTCCAGAGTTTATGTAGGATGGATCCCCCACGCGCATCAAATAATCGCCGTTTCACTTGATCTGCTGCGGATGCTGTAACCGGAGCTGCCCGCGCACGCCGCAGTCGGATGATATAGGACACCACCGGCAAGAGAAGGAAGAGTACCGCCAGTGTGGTAAGGCGATTCGACGTAAAGTACGTGTGGAGAGAATCCCTGATTAATGCCAGGGTACCTGGCGACTGTCCTGTCGTCGCCACAACCGAGTTTTCCAAACGCCGGACGGCACCGGTGTGAGAACTAGCGCGTGGTGTGGATCGACTCTCTCTTGGGCTAGGGCGGGAAGGCGATTTGGTCACCGTCACGTCCGAGGAAGTAGAGGTGGAAGATCCTGAGCGTTGCCTTTGACTGAGTTTCGAGGGTCCATTAAGAGGGACCGCAGTACGGTTTGATACAGTCGAGAGGGAAGAACTGGAGGAAGACGCAGATGGTGCAGGCGAAGGGAAACGGGGTGGGGTCATAGCAGGTGTTTGAGTAGCCTTGTCTTGCAGGGCTTTATCAAGGGATGCTTGGAACTCCTGCGCACGCCAATCAGCACGGGTGAGCCAGCATGTCGGTTAACGCACCATCCTTTTGCCTGGTGGCAACTCGACCTCGTAGGCCAAAAATTCCTTGGCGTAATCCCACTCCTCCAGACGCGGCAGGATGTGTAGACAATACAGTTCTAGTACCTTCTCATATGGCTCCCCCCTTGACGGAATGAAATCGTACTGCCCACGGTTGGACAGCCAATCCTCTATTATCTCCCGACCAGGAGCTGGACAGTTGACTTTGAGGCTGGATCCGATATGCGTAATCAAGACCTGGTAGGGAAGAAATGCGGACGTAGGCGTTCGTGGCAATGAGGAGGGTGTAAAGAGGGCAAGCGAACGCGCATGTGACGTGGCAACAAACGACTGAGGCGACAGCAGCAGCAACTCGCGTAGTGTCTGTGGGAGGCTGGCATGGTCTGGGGGCGAGGCATACACCGTGGATTCGAGGGTGATGCGGAGAATGTCCCATTTACGACGATGAACATCAAACGCATCTGGCGCAGGTGCAATGGGTGGCCGTAACAGTGCGAATGCTGAAGCGATCAGGGTAGTTGTGAGGACGATGTCGCGGTAAAGAAATGCCTGAGCTGCCCTGTTATAGAGCGAGTGTAGGGCTGCCTCGGTCGAGGAGGACGAAGACGAATTCGGGAGGGGAGGCTCGAGGCTGGCTTTGAGGGGCAATAAGCCCTGCGCGGGCATCGTTGCCTTTGTGATCTTGGTCGTCGTCGCGGTCGACATTCGTCTTTTGATACGAGTGTGAGCAGTTGATTGTCGGCGCAAGGGACAAAGCTTGGCTCGGCCTCGGAGTCCGGCCCTTTCCGAACCGGGAAATCAGAGGGGCCGAGACACGACTCATTCAAGAAACCAACTCGCTCAGAGTTATTGAAAAAGAAAAATCAAACTTTCCAAGCTGGCAACGATACCATCGTACGACTACTTCCTGCAGATTGGGACCAAATTCAACATGTACAACAAACCATGCCGTAGTACGGACACTCCTGCTAGCACCAGCAGGGAAACCACCAGACTCTGATCAAGGATACTTTGGATGTGTTCCGGCAGTAAATCACCCACCCTGTCGAAGTACTGGGAACAAACGACCTTCAAGGTCTCGCAACCCACCACCACCATCCAATCGCCCTTCTCGTTGGGCACACTACAATTTTTTCTTGGGCACTTTCAAAGAATCGTGAGACTGGGTCATGGGTATCAACATATCGATTGCAAGAAGTATATCAGACATCGACGACATATGTAGAACCCCCACTCGGCCAGAATCACCTCTTCTAGCCGCCTTCCAAGTTCATGGGCGCCAGCGAAAAGCGGTACCTCCGTCACGAGGGACAAACTAGTCAAAACGAGAAGTTCTGAGTACAGTGGAAGGCTCTGAGTGCGAATACACCCAGGCGTCGCTCTGGAGGACGGGAACGCGGACAAGGATGCGGAAGAGCTTCGCCAAGCCCGAACTTTTGTGTCCTCGAAATTGTTCAACTTGAAGGAGAAACTTGTCTCACGCTTACTTATATGATTTCCTGTACAGTTTCTTAGTAAGCAACTCTCACCCTCTACCCTCTCTCGCCGGCGGACTCTACCAGTGAGATGTGTATCGGATGCAAATCTCCTCGCTCGGGCGCACGGCCCGTACCCTCGTCCTTTGTTATTGCGCGTAGCCAAGTTTGACTACGTGTCGAAGTATCCAAGTTTTGCGGGCAGAGAATCGCCGGTGTAGGATGGTGGCGAATTGAAGCATTTCCCACCTTCTAACAGCGGATCCAGTCTCCCCTGTTACATACATTCGAGCATTATCATTCTGCTAACCAGATCAGCGGAAAGGGGCATTATCTCATATACTTGACCAATTGACGCGCTAGAATGACTAGGTCAAAAATTTCGGCCAACAATCATCAGCGCTCAGTTTTCATGTCGTTCTTCAATAGATTGGCTGGTATCAGTCTTGAGCCAGACATGGCAGCCAGCGTTGCCTCAGCATCGTGCGCCTAGTTTTCTAAAAGCTTTGTCCGTGTATTTTGGGTTTATGTAGCAGAGGTCACAAAGTAAATTATGTGTGGTTTTCCTCCCGGAAAACCAAAAACTTCGAGGGGTTGGTATTCCGGATCCGGATCCACTGTCAGAAAGACCATTGAAGCCACCCCAGGAGCGGGGCTGCAAGTACTCATGTTTTACGGGTCCGATGAAAGGCTGATCAGGTTGGCGTGTCGTTATCCTTACTGTGTGGACTGGAATGCGCATCTCATCTCATGTCGGGTAACATGGCCACGAGGCCTTCAGTCTTTCATTCAAGTAAACCCGTGTAGGATCCTGTTTATCTCTCCTTTTGTCACCCTTGCAGTCACAGCTCCGGTTGCGACTGACCTGCATTTCCAAGTATCCACCCTCCACTGTCCTCGAACCGATCCGGCCCTCTTCTTTGACAAACCTGCTGTTGCTATACGACCGATAAATGCTTGTCAAGGCCGCGAGTGGATTCCACAGTTTGTGGACATGATCGGGGTAAGTCCATTGAGCGAATCAATTGGAACGGATATACTTTCTAGCGTCACAGACATCTTGTTGGTTGTTTAACGCGACCAGGCCGACGCTTTGACGAGCTTTGAGGTATAAATGGAGTCGATTTTCCCCTCTCCAAGCAAGACCACCAACCCGTTCGTTGTTACAACCATCAACCTTGCACCATGACCCATTCAAACACTCATCCGTACCCATTGTCGTTCCCGAACGAGGACCAACGAATGCAGATATCCTCGTATTCGTCTCTTGCAAACGCGCTCGGCACAGTTCCTGGTCACGCGAATCGACAGGGACGGGGGCCGCCTCCGACGAATTGTGACACGGCCATCGACAAACCGGCCATCTACCTAGACAGACCACCTGTCAGCAGCCCCTTGTATCCATATCCGGCACGCAATGTTTTCAATCCAGGTACATACCCTGCGAGAACACCGTTATCGGTGTCCAATGGAAGGCTCCGAGGCAACGCGAGCGTCGCACGGGAAGAGCACATCGGTCAGAATGACCTACGCAAGTTGCCACCACGATACGACCGCCTGCCACAACCCTTTTTCGTGGAACCGGACATGGCCCATGGGTACCAAGCTGGAGCTGAGATTGCAATCCATTTCCTACGCAAGGGGGACAAAACGCCTTATTCTCTCTGGGATCTGTTGACCATGGACACTATGCCAGACCTGGTGGCCGGAGATGTGCCCATACTTGTCCAGAGCCCTGATCGTTGGATTAAAATCGGGTTCATTGTATGACCCATCTTTCTTGAGCTATAAGGTACTCACCATGCACTTTAAACAGTGGCCCGGCTATTCGCGCTATCCGTTCGAGAAACGAATACTTATGAAACGGAGTGCCCCTTTGACGCCAAACTTGTTACTAGTGACGCTTGCGTATCATATTCAGGAATTCGTAAGACGGGTTCGGGTATGTTGCCTAACCTTGAAAGTCAAGTTCTTGGTGATTGTTTCTTTTCTTCCATAGAACGAAAGTGCGGTCGTCGAACTTGGTCAAGAATACTGGACAATCACGGGGATGCCAAAGGGTGCTCCAGCGATGTGGGAAAACTGCATCATTACTTCTCTGCAGCACCTAACGGGTAGTATCTGGCAACCAGAGATTTATTATCTGAGAGAATGATGGCCGGTTGGTAAGTATAACCGTCGTCGAATGTAGCATTTGTTGTAAAGCAAGCCTGGAGCCTGCACAATGTGTATACATCTGCCCTTGTAACATGAAAGAGTCTTGATGACGTACTCGGACCACGGAACCTTCTTCCCTGCAACATTGCACAGTGTAATGGGTGGTTTAGTGATTATGACAGACCTAAGAAATAAGAAACGAAGAAATAGGTGGTACACAGAGTGGGAGTTATATCTCCACGACACCATTTGAAGAGGATTTGTGCTCGATGGATACCTCTGCGGCAAGTCGAGAGATCTCTGAGAATGCTGCTTTGAGGGAATCCAAGTCTGCATCGAGGCTCTCGGCACGGTTTTTCATCTATCATAGGCAAGTTGAAACTGGAGCGACAGAAAATATGGTTCGGCATACCGCTGCGATGGTGTCACTTGCGGCGATAAGCTCATGATGATGACCATACACGAGGGACTGGCGTTCGCTATCTAGTTGCCGTATCTCTTCTCACAGTCTCAGTATCCCGCGGCCCTACGAAAGAGAAAGCACACCTGCAAGCAGCTCATTCTCACGCTTGAGTAGGGCGGGGAGAGAAGACGTCGTGATTAACTGATCGTAATACGTCTTTGCATCGAAAGCAGGCGAATCTGATACGATGATGTCAATATCGGTCTGAGTAGGGTGACGTGCAGACATGCCCATGTTCATTGGATCATTGTTATTTCCGGGTACTGGAGACGGTGGTCCTATTCCGAGACCATAGTGTTTCCTCAACAGATCCTTTGCGCGAGCCTTGTTTGCTGATCCAGGAGGTGTAAGTGTCCCAGAGGCTGACTGACCGAGTCCGGAATTCGAACGATGCGGGAAGGAAGCGGGAGGGGTCATCGAGCGGAGCGGGGAGGGCACTACCCGCTGTGTCGACTGCCTTGGCTGCTTGGTTGGCGAGGACGGTAGGGACATGAGCAAAGAGAGGTGTTTGGGGTCCGGTTGTGTCGCGATCACGTGTGCCGACGCGGCGTGATCGACTCTTACCTCTCGACCACATTAACATGGCTGTCGCTCTCAATGACTGGATGGTTGCTGACAGCGAGGACGAGGACGCATTTACCCAATTACCACCAGCAAATGGCTCCACAGCAACCCACTCTGCCGTTGCGACTTCTCTGGACGGTACGTGTCAGTCGTGCGCGTGCTCACCCATCTCGTAATATTATTTGCTAGCCTCAGCAATTCAGACCGCTGTCTTCACTCCGGATCAACCCTGTACTCCTCCACGGGGTCGCCAGTCACCGTCGACACTGGCACATGGCTCCCTCTTCACACCACCCGGCGGGTTGCCCTCTACCATCGGTAACTTCACAAGCGAACCTTCGACATCTGTCGCCCCATTTGCAATGGCGCCAAAGTCACGACCACGGCCGCGAGTAGTGATGAAGAAAGCCGCCACTTCCGATCCTAACGCCAACATACCAAGCACATCATTTTCTCACATCAGCGACCCTCCTATCTCAGCAACAAGGCGAACCAATGACAGCATACATCCTGCAACAGCCACGTCGGTCGGTTTTTCTGATGCAGTCGAAGATCCATACTCCTCATTTGGCATCGCTGAGCGTGCCAAGATGCGCTCAAGGAAGTCACAGACAGCAAAGAAACCCATACCCCCAATTCGGGTAAATGAAGTTATTGAACTGACATCCGATGAGGATGATGAACTTGCTTTAAAGCCCACGAAGCGCCAGAAGAAACAGGGTGATCCAGTCCCAAAGCCTCGACCGAAGCCCACACTGAAAACCAAACCAGCGACTATATTGCCAAGTGGCTCGTCACCGAGCCCAACTGTGATCCGGAACCTCCCAATACCACCCGCACAGTCCACGCCCTCTTCTCAGCCGCCTGCGTTAACATTACCTACCGTCCCGCCCTCGACGCCACCACAGGCTCGCGAGCTCACGCCTCTTTCCTCTCCTCTGGTAACGACCCGGAAGCGCAAGAGAATCAGACCCTTGATCGCCGAAGATGACGATGAAATGGATATCATCGGTGGCAACCCTACCGAAGGGTCTCCATCGTCCACAATGCCTCCACCCTTCTTCGCTCCTTCGTCATCTTCAGTACCCACGGATTCAGGAATTGAAATTCCTCCTGTTGAATCACTCAGCGGCCGAGGGAAAAAGAAGCAGGCGCCGTCCGGCAAAAAAGGAACCCAGAAGAAGGCACAGAATAAAGGAAAGAAAGGCAAGAAGGGAGAAATGACCAGCGCCGTGGGCGAAATGGCTGAAGACTCTACAAGGTTATCCCAGGAGCCTTCTACCCCAGCTATGCACCACGGCCCAAACTTCACCAGAGGACCCCACTCTCCAGTGGTCAGAAATTCGACTGTGATAGAGAAAGTTTCGGGAAAGCAAACCGCTACGAAGAAAGGAAAGGCTAGAGCAGTCGATTCTTGTGATGAAGAAGACGAACCGGTCCTTCCGTCGAAGTCTAATGCAGCTCATACGCCACCTGCAGATGAAGAAGAGGGCCAAAGAAGCAAGGTATACCGGTTGTCCTTTCCTGCGTTACTTTACTCATACGTTACGATCCAGGAAAACTTGCGGCCAGATGATCTCAGCCCCCCAAAACGAGATCCACCATCCAAGCACAGTTCAACCCCCGGTCTCCAACTTCGTAACTCCTCAGTCAAACCCACGTTGACCCCCATGTCTGAGCTCATTCGACGCGTGAACTCGCAACCAAGTTCGCCCTTTCCTAATACCTCCCGAACATATTCACCATTATTAAAATCTTCCCGCACAATGCTCTCGAGAATTGCCCCGCTTCACCCAAATCGTCGGACTCCTCCGCCCCCGCTTCCTCGCCCCCCTCCTCCAAAGAAGAGTAAGAAGCAGCTTGAAATGGAAGAGAGGATCGACGAGGAGTTGGCGGAGACAGTTGATGGATGGTCTTGCCTTACGGATGATGAGAGAAAGGCTCTACGAAAAGCGAGGGTTGATGCTGAACTGGGCTATGAATAATGAAGGTAGCAACGGTTTCATTCCGAGTCACTGCCACCCAAGATGGGCTCACATACATTCTGGTTGCTGTCGAGGTTAGCTCGGACTGTAACTTTTATTCGTGATAGTGCTACATGTGGTCCCGCAAGTTCCTAGATGATCATCGGCTCTCATTTTGCGACGTAACTATCCATATCGATTTGTGCAGTATCACCACATTAATGAAGGCATAACATACAGGCGCCATAATGTCACTTGTTAGCGGTGTGCTCCATCCCGCTCTCATTTCGACAAGCGTTGGAGATAAGTCTGAGGATTCTGCCCCTGCAGTCCTTTACACTCCGATCGCTGAGCTCCTCAAACTTCGGCACTGCTTCCATGAACCTCGCATCCGGAAAATCCTCCACTACTCCCGCGGCCATATCCTTACACGTTGTTTTCCACAAGCCTCTGAGATCCCTTTCCCCCATCTGCATTACCACCACTGCAACCCTCAGTCCCTTTTGACAGAAATCAACATAAATCTTGTTATAGATCTTCCAGTGGACTTTGACCCTAATTTTCTTCGCGTCGATACAGAGGAGGACGAGGTTCATCCTCGGACTCCTACCACGTAAGAATTTCTTCAGCTCGTAATCGGCATCAGGTAGAATCCCAGCGCGTCGGAGCAGGCGCATGGGTAGGGCCGCCTTCTCTGACCCTTCATTCAGCCCCCTCGTATCCCATATACAATATCTGGCACCCCCATCAACCACATAGTACTCCGTGGTTCGGGCGGTGCATGGCCTGACGTTATTGTTTACTTCAGCGATTTCCTCGCCCTTGAGCACGTTCACTAGAGTGCTCTTCCCGACACCGGTATTGCCGACGAGGGCAACATGCAAGGTGGGTTGACTCGATCTCTTTATGCCACGAGGGTTAGCGTCGACAAGTGCAAAAGGATGAATATAGAACTAACCGACATCCTCCAGTTTTGACAGCTGCAGCGTTCGCTAGGACAAGACGTGCGTGATGGTGAGATGTGTGACTGGGATTGCTTGTTGCATGTGGCTAGATGTGGCAACCTGTACTGTTACCATGCGGATTCCAGCAGGTCCTGCCACGCCCCACAGGAACTGATAGGGAGAGTTGACTTTCTTAACTATACAATCATTCGGTGCAAGTTTTACTTGGCTTTACATAAACGGCGTACGTCGAAACGTTGTAATACATAGTACATGTACATATATCGTGCGAGAGAGATCAAAGCACGAATATACCAAAAGTGCCAGTGTGTTCCCAAATGACTTGTACACGGTATAGACTGGAAAATCACGTTCTACCAGAAAGCCGAAAGATGAGGTCCTTGAGAGCCAGAGAGTCTTCCGTGTACTCTGGAGAAGATGTATCTCGGAATTTTCGCACCGCCAGTAGGAGATCCTTGGTGTCATCGAGCCCAATCCCCAAATACAACTCTCCAAGTTGTTCCTTGCACCTCTCTTCCCACTCCGTTGCGAAGCCTGGGGTCATCTGGGTGATTACGATCACCGGTTTGACCCTCCTGTAGCAGTACTCGACATAAACTTTGCGAAAATGCTGCCAGTGGATGGGGACATCGATCTTGGATGCGTGGATACACCACATCAGGATGACGATGGGACCAGATCGCAATTGCTCTCCATCGTTCAGATCATGGACGCGCTGTCGACAGATGTTTCTGAGATCGCGTTCAGACTGGCGTTTGGAGAAGAGTCCGAAACCTTGCTGACGAAGCCAATTGGCAGCCGTGTCCATGAGATTCGGGTGATCGATCGCCTCATCGAGGCCCCGTGTATCCCAAAGGCTGCATTGTAGGGTTGTCCCATTGGCCTGCAGCGGTGCCGTATGCACAGTAGTCTCTATCGGACAAGGTCTGACGTCGTTCGATACTCTGGCAGCCTGTGTTGAGCCATCGGTAGCACCGGTGATCATGTTGATCAGGGTGCTTCTTCCGACGCCAGTTTGGCCAGCCAAGAGAATGTTGATGTCAGATCCTAGTTTACCCATGGCAGTCTGCAAAGCACGCGTCATGTTACTCCGGAACGTCGACAAGCCCGCTACTTACGTGCGCTGGTGCCATACTGGGTTTGTGGGTGTGAGACGAAGTCGTGAAGGGCTCAGCTTCAAGTTGCGAGTGCTTTATAACTCCCTGCACACGAGGCAGATGCTCCCAGATATGTCATCTTGCATCTATTCGTGATCCCCGCGCGCCAGATGTTCGCCCAGCACAAAGTAGAAATGGTCGGAGAAGCCAACCTCGAACATGGGAGTTGGAACTTGAACTGAGCGTGACGACGTCGCTTCGGCAGAGTGCGTCTCATTTCAACTCGACATCTTCCTCAGACAGACCAACTTTGTCATTCCTCAACTTCTACTATGCACGTCAACGCGAATCTCATTAGACCACTGCCCGCACACAGCCATAGTATACTGAAGTAACAGGATGTCTACGGGACCATACGGCTGAGACTAAATCGCACTTGCAGGCGATCAGTCGCAATCTCTGGCTAGGAAAAATTGGAGATAAGTCTGAAAATCTTACTTCTGCAGTCCCCTGTATCCTCAACTCTCTCAAATGCTGGCAAAGCTTCAACCAGCCTTCCGTCAAGAGACTCTCCCACCACCTCCTTCACCATACCCTCGCACGTCGCCCTCCAGTCCGTCTTCTTGGTATTCCCATCCATCCGAGTCACCACCACCGCAACCTTGGCTTTCCTTTTGCAGAATTTGGTGTATATTTTGTCATAATTCTTCCATTGGGCATCAACCCGTATCTTCTCGGCCTCGATACAGAACAGTATGAGACTGATCTTTGGATTCTTTCCGCGCAAGAATTCGCGGAGCTTGCGATCTGCATCGGGAGTGTTTCTGAGGAGGCTGCGAAACCAAGCAACGGGTCCCATCGCTCCCTGCTCCGAGGCTTCGTTCAAGCCCCTCGTGTCCCATAAAGTGTATCTAGTCCCCTCCATCTCTACGTCATAACGATCGGGTTGTGCGGTACACGGCTTGGCGTCGTTGGTTACGTTCGCGCGATTTGAGCCAGTGAGCACGTTCACCAGAGTGCTCTTCCCCACCCCAGTTAAGCCAACGATGGCGATATGCTTAGCGGATCTATTCTGTCCGTTGACGATACTTAGAACGAAGAATCTAAAGGAAACGACACAACGGACCTTTGCCGACATTGTCTCACTACAAACCGAACGAATACGGGCGAATGTAGGTAGGCGAGGCGAGTATTACCCGGTATTACCCTCCCGGGTTTGGGGTTTGAGCTTACTCAATATGTTTTCGTCAAGTACTCGTGGCTAGTACCGACCATCAGGCATCACCGTGTCGACCACAGTGCACGCCACAGGGGAAGCCTTGTCCAATCTCATCTCAGGGTGTGGTGTTACCATCATCAATGTCTCGTTTACAGCTACGATAGATTTGTGCAAGTAAATGACGTGTCAGAAAATGATCTATAGATATCGTATACAGGTACATAGCGAGGAACACGTACAAGCTAGATATGTAGTCTACTTTCAAAGGGTATCGATCAACGTTTCATACTAAGCTCGGAGATAAGAGTTTTGAGAGCTTCGGAATCTTCGCTGCACTCGACAGAAGATGGACTTCGGTACCTCCTCACCATTCTGATGGGAACATCCACTCCCAGATCCAACTGCCGGAGCCGACCAGCACACTTCACATCCCAATCGGGTGCCTTGGGAGGCCCTCGAGTGATTACTACCACGGGTATGGCCTTTCTTTCGCAATACTCCACATACACCTTCTGAAATTGCTGCCAATGGACGTCAACCTCGACCTTTGCGGCGTCAATACACCACACAAGGATTGGTATGGCCACTCTGGCCCGGTTCCGGAGAGTCTCTTTCAACTCGCGTGCTTGCTGGTTTGCCAGCTGGCGAATCTTGTCCACTATCTTGGCCATGAGTGTTTGAGCACCTGCCGCTTCATCAAGGCCGCGTGTGTCCCAAAGTTGACATCCCACGCCCGTTCCCAGCGACATTGAATAAGAAGTAGTTTGTGTGGTGCATGGATGGGCATTGTTGGACACTTTGGCACCTGCATTCGACGTGTCTGGGACGCCTAGGATCATATTGATAAGAGAACTTTTGCCGACGCCTGTCTGGCCAACGAAAATGACATCGATCTCGACACTGGGCTGAAAGTATCGACAATATTTACGAAGTCATCAGACTGCAAAAGCACTGACTCACCTCCCCCATTTCGGCTACTGCAAGCGGGAAGCTTAGATACTGGAAGCGAACACGTACTCGTGCGTTCGATGTGGTAAAGGGTATGTGCAATGGGGAAACTTTGCAGGTGCCCAAGAGCCGAAGGGTTGTGGCCGGTTGCCACTGGCAGTTGTGCACGAGGCAGATCCATATCCATATTAGCGATCATGGAATTGGCCAGATACTATCGATCCATTTGGAGATGTTTGTTCGCCACATGGCCCCGCCAGCCATTGCGTTTTTCAATGACTGAGTGTTTTCCCTGACCCAGATCTAATGATACTTGGAGAGCAGAAGTTAGTACTAGTGCCAGTGCGAGCCACGTCGCTACGTCCAGAGTGGCTGTGCAGGGTGCCCGCAGTTTCCTCGAACGCGTGCTACTTGTCTGACACGCACCGGAACAACGCCGCAAATACCAAGTGGTCATTACATATCGTGATCCAGAATATGGCTCTATCTTACCTGGCTAGCACTTTCGACACCCTGAAAGAACAGGCAAAAGACGCAATTTGGGCACTTTCTTCGTGTCTCTGCCAGCAATCTGCCAAGATTAAAATTAATGGTCGAACATGTCAGTATACCGTGGTCACCTTGTTGACAGTGGGACCTGATTGTTATGCGTCGTGTCGGGTTACTGATAACACCTCGGTAGTCAATATCATCAAAGTTCTTGGCGAAGGTGGATTCTCTTTCGTTTACCTTGCTCAGGATGAAACCAGTGGGGTGAGCACTTGTCTATGGGCGTCCTCGTCGCCTTGACGTACTCTCGTCCAGAGGCAATTTGCGCTCAAGAAAATAAGATGTCCCACTGGCTCAGAGGGCGTAAAGGAAGCCATGCGGGAGGTCGAGGCGTATCGGCGTTTCAAGTGAGTAACATGCAACTCTTGCTCATAATATCAATATCAATGTCCTCAGGCATCCAAATATCATACGCATATTGGTAGGCTTTTTTCCACAACCAACCCTGAGGTCACCTAAGTGAATGTTTATAGGATTCGGCAGTCGTTCAAGATCCCGAAGGCGAAGGTCAAATTGTATACCTCTTTCTACCTCTGTACAAGGTCCGTCTGTGCTTGATACCCACCTTGTTTCGAGTTTTTCTAATGTACAGTCAAGCGTGGAAACGTCCAAGACGCTATTAACGCGAATGTTGTAAACGGGAAACAGTTTTCAGAGAGGGATATGGTTCGCATATTCAAGGGCACCTGTGAAGCCGTCCGTGCTCTACATGACTACCACACCACATCTGGTTCGCAACCACAGCCCCGTCCAACGTCTTCCCGGAACACTATGCCATCTACCTCGCATGCGAACGACCATCACTCTGATGATGAAGAGGGTGACGAACTACTATCGCATCCCGAAGGTGACGGCGACTCATCCGTCAGCGTACCTCTTGTAAAAAAGAAGCATCGGGTGGATGTGGAGGACGACGTATTCAACGATGAGGAGGTTTCGAAAATACCAGATCTACAAAATGGAAGTTCGGAGCCCGGGAAGAGTGAACATGTACCGTATGCTCACAGAGATATCAAACCCGGGTGAGTCCTTCAGTAGTTTCGACCGTTCCTTGACTGAGTGATTAGGGGGTTAGAAATGTCATGATTGCTGACGATGGCGCGACACCGATACTCATGGACTTTGGTAGTGCAATGAAAGCCAGAATCCGCGTAGAGACCAGGTCGCAAGCATTGCTACAGCAGGTAAAGCAACCAGTTGATTCCGGTGCAGGGTCTTACCGGTTCCGCTACAGGATATTGCAGCTGAGCAAAGTACAATGGCTTACAGGGCACCAGAGCTTTTTGATGTCAAAACAGGTGTAAGTCTGGACGAAAAAGTCGATATCTGGGTAAGCTTTCGTGCTTCACACATGTCATGATATGCTCAATTGGCCAGTCACTTGGCTGCACACTGTTCGCAATGGCGTATTCGCACTCCCCCTTTGAGAATACCCAAACCACGGAGCAGGGTGGATCTATTGCTATGGCTGTTCTGAACGCGCAGTACAAGCATCCGAGCTCAGCCTATTCTCAAGGTTTGAAGGACCTGGTCGATAGTATGTTGAAGGCGAATCCCAAAGAACGGCCCAATATTCATCAGGTATGTGCTACGTCGACCAAATCCAAGAGCTCGAACTAACTTGATTGCAGGTCATCCAGTCAACTGACAGGGTATTGCAATCTTTAATGTAGTTCAGCCTTTACGAGAACCCATCTCCAAGGACTCGCCCGTTATTCAGTAGTAGATTTGATAGATTTTATAACAGGAGCCATCCATGCAAACTTTATGCCCATAGACGACACCTACTAGGTCATGATGACTTGTTAGCTTTCCTTTTGATCCTGGATTTGAGAGTCGACTTTCTAATGTTACTTGAAGTCTTGGTGTGTACAGCCGTCACATCCCGAGTCTTGTTTGTAGGGATGGTACTCTCCAGCTTTTGCTTTTTTCGGGTTTTCCCCGGCTGATTTTGCGACTCTGGGGCTGGGGAGCAACTCAAGTTTGCCTTAGAGGATGCGACAGGTCTTGTGCCCTCATCCGCCAAGACCTTTCTCGATGCCTTCTTCGCTATCGCTTTCGCCCTGAGTTCTTTATGATGTTTTCTCTTGTCACGTATGGCCGCCTGTTTAACCCGCTACAGGACGGTGCTGTGTCAGTATCTTAATTTAACGAAGAATGGAATGCTTACGCGTTTTAAAGCTCGCTTTGACGGTTCCTGCGACTCTACCTTTTGCGTGTGAGATGCAGATTTGATCGCTCTGACGAGTTGTCGGGCATTGTCGCGCGGATCTGCATCAACAGAGAGTAGTCTGAAGTGCTCCAAACGTCGCTTGTGCACCTGCATGTATCAAGGTTCAGCAAAAGTTCGTCGAGCGTTCCCGCAGAGATCTACATACGTCTGCATTTTTATGTGCAGTGGCCATTCCTGCATTTTTTATGAGTTTTCCCTTGCACAACACGCACCCGTAAAGTGTCGGGTCTAAAGAAATGAGGTAGATCGGATCTCTCAGAGCTTCAGCAACCGATATTTGGGGGTCCTCGCTGATGTCTTCGTCCTCGGACGTTGCATCCTCTTCCTGATCCCTATCCTCACCGATAGCTAGGTCGGATTGAGCACTTTCCTGGTCCGAGTCTGAATCGGACTCATCAGAGTCAGTATCATTCAAACCCATTATTTCCTTCGTGTCTTCGTCCAAACCCAATTCTTCCTCTTCTTCCCGCCTCTTTCGTTTTCTTTCCACTCGTTTGAACATTGGATTGAGTTGAGAATGAAGTGATGAAGGTGCATAGCCACCGGCGTGCTCGCGTTTCCTTCCGTTCATGTATTGCCGGGGTGCTCGACAACTTGGATTCAAAGACATCAAGCCGGGTCATATCCTTGAGAAATGTCTTCATCAGCAAGCCAGGTTCATCTCATATCCGCCTCCAAAGTCGGATAGCTTCGTCTCCCAAGACTCTGTGGATCCCCGTTTCTCTGACGAAACGAAACACGTCACGAAAATCACCGAACAGCTCCTCAATGCAGCTTCTAGGTCTCAAATACTACCCGCATCAGGGTGGAAACACAAAAAGTCGCTGAGAGGAGAAGAGAAGCGGCTCGAAAGAGATGTCAAGGCTACTGGCAAGCCACGCAGACCGCCAACTAAACAACTGGCTGCATGGCAGGAAACAGCAGTAGACTCTGCTCTGGAGCTGGACGAGGCGGAAGAGTTCCGAATAAATGATATCCCGACCCCTGGTACATACGTCGACATTCGCAGGCATGTGATGAATGCAATCCCGCACAAATGGCTTGCTTACTATACCCTAGGGGTCTGACCTCCGCGTCGGGAATTGTCCTTGGACATGCCTTAGTTGACAACCGCAATTATATCCTCTCACTTTCCCTCTCGGGAGATATCATTACTCACTATGCTGCCGATGTCTTCTTCGAAATTCCACAAATGGTCCCTCGTGATCTCGCGGAGAGGGCTGGGATTGCTCCGTCGCCTACTAGGAGGACAGAGATCAGTGCACGCGTAGAGATTCTCAAGCGGCTCCGGGAGCTTGAGCATCGAGTTGCCCAGTCCTATTGTGCCATCGGCAGCCGAAATATCGCTCTCTACCCGCTCGTTAGATCACCAAGTTCCAACGAATGGTCAACTGTTACAGTATCGCAAGCTGCAAAACTCATATCTGACCCGGAAAACATGAACCATTACAATTTGCTTGCAACGCACCGCTACCTCATGAACCACACTGTCGAGTTCGTTCCCCACTTCACCTCTCATCGTACAGTCCAGGTCTGGGACGTCCGTCCACACTCACACGTCAACAAACTGGTTGTCGTCAGAGATCTGATTCATCAATCGAGTCCCGCTATTGAATCATTTGTATCCAAAGCTCGTTCGATCATGGCTGCCAATAGAAAGCGTGCTATGGAGTCTTGGAGCGAGTCCCCCACCCTAGAACTGGATACGGATATCCGATATACACAAGAAGATCGTTTGATTGTTGATGTCCTACACCATTCTCTTCACCGTCGTCGCCATGTTCGTGCTGACCCCTACTCCCTTGTCGTGATGGCCATCCTCAAGAAATTGGAGGTTGCGGAAGTAATCGACACTGCGGTCCTACATCAAGTCTTGGTCGACTTGGGTCACCTGGCACCATGGGACGACTTGGTATCAAGGTGGTCAGAACTTGACTTGGACCACGCCCCACACGAGCAGTCAGCCAAGGTCATTGCCGAGGATCAGATAGTTCAAAAGAATCTGGCGAAGATGACGGCAACTAACCCGCCAAACGACACCCCTCTGGGCCCCGAGGATCTTTACCTCCGCGATCCGGTTGAGCATCTGCGACATGACTTTGGCGATTTGCCTGTTTATGTCGTCGACGATGTCGGCGCTGAAGAGCTAGATGATGGTCTGTCGATCGAGTCCATTCCTTCCGAGCCTGGTGCGGCATGGGTACATGTCCATGTTGCAGATCCCACCGCCATTATACCTCCTACGCACGTTTTCGCACAAGAGGCACGTAAGATGGGTTTCACGGCATATTTTGCGCACAGGACATGGCCCATGCTCCCAAAATCCTTGACGCTGTCAAAAATGAGCTTGGGTGCAAACTCGTGCTCTGGACACCCTGAGCGTGTGCTTACCTTTAGTTTCAAACTCGATGCCTCGGGCGACATGGTAGACTACAAGGTCCAGGCAGCATTGGTTCGCAACATCGTCACGGTGGATTATGACAGCGTAGACCGTCTCCTCGGGTCGGTCATGGGCTATGAAGCTATCCGTCCCTTTGACCCTCTGGGTCACTCTTCCACCTTCCATGTCGCGAACCTGGGTGCCGCGCATATCGACAATCTGCGTCTCATCACTCAGGCAGTTTCGCGGCATAGGCAGCGCAATTTGGATTCCAGCAATTATTTCTATACCGCTCTGTCTAAGGCCAAGATTACAATCAGACCCAAACCTCTCACCGGCACCTCTCTAGACTGTCCGGATCCCTATCGTTTTCGCGGTTTTCCAACCTTAGCCTATGAGGTCGTGGGGCAGCAAATGCAAAGCTCAGGCGCTCGCATGATCATCTCGGAATGTATGAAAGCTGCGTGTCGCGTGGCTTCTCGCTGGTCCTTTAAACACGGTGTTCCAATGCTGAGAAGGACATCCAAACCGCCTGTATGCCTTGGGGATCCCCAAGCTGTGCAGAAGTTGTTGGCAATGCGGGACTCGGATGGTCATGTGGATTTCTACGCTGTACAGAAGTCCAAGTTATTCATACCCCCAGTCGAGCACACACTCGAGCCTGCGATGCATTGGAGCATGGGAGTTCCGGACCGCGAAGGTTATATCCGTGTCACCTCGCCGCTACGGCGGTACAACGACCTCGTTGCGCATTGGCAAATCAAGCATGCGTTGCTCAATCCCGGGACAAACACCTCTCTGTTCTCACCGGCCTGGTTGGAGCAATATGCACCCGAGATCAAGAAAAAAGAGAAAGAGTACAAGCGGGCAGAAAGACTCAATGTCGACTTCTGGTCCCACATGTATATCAAACGTTTCATAGAAGACCCCCATCCAACAGTTGGTCGCCACAATCCATTACAGTTCTTGAAAGCTACCGTTTCCGGCGCACGCCTCGATGGAAGCGGGATGGCCAGCTCATTCGTCTGCCACATACGGTCGCTTGGGTTGTTTGGATTGCTGCCCGCGCCGTCGAGCACGGTGTTGGGAGTTGGTGACGTTGTCAAGGTTCGGGTAAAGGCTGTTGAACTGGGTCCCCAACCTCAACTCCATCTATCATTGAGAGAGAGTTAAATATATTTAATATTTCTGTCACGCCATATACTTAATTCATTCCACCAAGATGGTCTGATTTCTGAATCAGGAAAAAAGCTGCTGACTAATTAATATATGTACATTGCCGTCCAAGTAGAAAAGTTGCACTACGCTGACATCCTGGGTCTCTTCCCACCGCGCTCTTTTCTTGGTTTTTCGTTCTCAATGTCGGTCAATAGCACGTTGCCCGCTGCGGGCTACGTTGCCACTGTGCTGGATTCCACCCAGAACTACATCGCAAACTCACCAGGACGCGCCATTCTCCTCGCAGTGGTGTATTCACCGCTCATTGCCATTATCCTCAACGTTCTTAGGCAGTTGGTATGTGTTCAATAGTGTATGGAGAACCAAGCTGACGCGTCTGCAGATTCTTCCTCGCGACTCTTCGCTCCCTCCAGAGGTATTCCACATCATACCCATCTTTGGTTCTGCAATTTCATATGGTAATGATCCATTGAACTTCTTCGCCCAATGCAAAGAGAAGGTGCGCTGTGACACACTTTCCTGCATTTTTTGTCCAACCGTGTTGTCCTTGATAGTATGGGGACGTCTTCACATTTGTCTTGTTGGGCCGTAAGGTCACTGTCGCGCTCGGTCCCAAAGGCAACCACTTTGTTCTCGGGGGGAAATCCATGGCATTCTCGGCAGAGGAGGCTTACAAGGTAAAGATGAACTCGATGGTATTCTACTGCTGACTGACATTCTCTTAGCATTTGACAACGCCCGTTTTCGGTAAAGATGTGGTCTACGACGTCCCCAACGAGTTGTTCATGGAACAGAAGAAGTTTATCAAAGTTGGCCTCTCGGTCGAAAACTTCCGTGCCTATGTTGGTATGATCGAAGATGAGGTCGACCGCTTTATGAAGACAGACTCGGTATTCTTGACCTATCAAATGAACGATATCAACGAATGGGGACGTTTCGATGCTACGGACATTATGGCGCAAATCACGATTTTGACTGCATCACGGACCCTCCAAGGCAGCGAGGTTCGCCAGAACTTGGACAAGTCATTCTCAGAATTGTTCAACGCTTTGGATGGTGGATTCACGCCGTTGAACTTCCTCTTCCCTAACCTTCCTCTGGAGAGTTACCGCAAACGTGATGAAGCTCACAAGAAAATGAGTGAATTCTATGTCAATATTGTTCGGAAACGCAGAGAGTGTGGCATCGTGAGTCCAGACTTTTGAGTGTTCGACTTTGCACTCATATTTGTGATAGGATGCACAGGACATGATTTCCGCCCTCATCTCTCAAAAGTACCGAAGTGGTAGACCACTCCCAGACCACGAGATTGCCCATATCCTGATCGCTCTTCTTATGGCTGGCCAGCATACCAGCTCGGCTACCGGCTCTTGGGCTCTCCTTCACCTGGCAGAAAATCAGGAAATACAGTAGGTTCACCTTCACTTCTCAAGTGCTTTCTATTTATCTCCTTGTTCAGGGAAGCATTGTACCAGGAGCAGGTGAAAAACTTTGGCAACCCTGATGGTACATTCAGGAGCATGACCTATGAGGAATTCCGTGAACTGCCTGTCATGGATTCGGTTATTCGGGAGACGCTTCGCCTTCACCCACCGATTCACAGTATCATGCGTTACGTTCGCTCTGATGTTCCTGTACCGCCCACGCTTGCTGCACCTTCGAAGGATGGTGCCTATGTTGTACCCCGTGGTCACTACGTTCTTGCTTCACCAAGTGTCAGCCAGGTTGATCCGCAGATATGGTCTAACCCTGAAGCTTGGGACCCAACTCGGTGGAGCGACCCCGAAGGTGTTGCCGCTCAGGCTTTCGAGTCGTATTCGGATGAAAACGGCGAGAAGATCGATTATGGATTTGGCGCTGTAAGCAAGGGTACAGACAGTCCGTACCAACCGTTCGGTGCCGGCCGACACCGCTGCATTGGCGAGCAGGTAAGTCACATCCATTTCTTTAGCTGAATGTTGGCTCAGCTTCACTCTGTTCAGTTCGCATACCTACAACTGGGGACCGTCCTTGCGACATTGTTGCGCCAAGTAGAAGTCCGGCTGGATCAACCCTTTCCAGAGCAGAATTATCATGTACGTGTGCACCCATTGCTTTGTTACGATACACTCACTTTTTCTTTATCTAGACCATGATCACGATGCCCAAGAAACCGCGTAATGTTTGTTATAGACGTCGGGCCTTTGATTAATAGAGATGTCTGCTACTTTATTGCTCCTAATACATTGGCGATGTGTTTCGTCCTGTTTGGTTTTGTGGTTGTTTGTCACACGAGCTGAGATCGGAAGTCGGCCCCCCTGCAACTTGTCCTGAACGTATCATAGAGTAACACATTCAACATGGCTTCCATGTTCCCCGTCATCTTCATTCTCGTCGTTGTCCTGGGGCTAATGGCTTGTGGCTACTTGTTCGTACCGAAAGGCCCACAGCAAACGTAAGTGACAACCTGAAACGGGCGAACATCCACTGACCGAGCATACCGCCAATGCAGAACTATTCGGACCTCCATTCTGCTCACGCTTGCGTGTTGCTATCTCATGTGGATGATCACCTACATGGCACAGTTACACCCTCTCATTGGTTTGTACAAAGCGTCCTCACGCCGTGCTGCCTCAACTCATCACGGAGTTATCTAGTGCCTATTAAATCGACACTGGAGATATAACGAGTATCGATACACGGTGCTCGCACATAGCTTCAATACCAGTCGGTTTGATACTTGTTTTCCTGACATGGTTTGACGAGGCCCAGTTCTGTTAGATGTACATATGTTAGACACTAATTTGGATCCCCTTCCAAAATCCACACCAAGCTAGCAGCCCGTCAGGTTGACGGTACTTGTGGCTTCCTTTCCCACTCTGGGTGGGATGTGTCTGCCCCACTTGCGTCCCAATTCGTAGCCCAGCTATCCCCTCCTCCGCTGCCTTGAGTCCACCCAATGTCTTCGGGGCGCCATGGAGCACCATCATAGGTTACGCCCATGTGTACGCCGGAGTCGAACGAGCTTTCCTCTACATCATAGTCGAGTTCGTCGTTGTCGCAAGTAACAATTTCGGTATCCATTAGCGTGATTTGTTCAGGGAAGTGATTGGTGAGCCCTCCGACTAGTTGAATCTTCCAATTTATGCGCTGTTGGCCGGAAACTCTTCGCAACTCAAGCTTGGTACCATTTTCTGCAGCGTCGAGCATCACGTCTATGGACCCACCACATAAAACGGGCAGGCTATCTGTGGACCAGAGTTCTTGAACCCCGAGGGTCATTTCTCTCCATTGCTGAAATTTGAGGACCATTGCTTCCTCGATTTCCCTGAAGTCCGAGGAGTACCCTGCGCGTGGGTGCGCTTCGTGGTGGTGCCTCGCCACTAAGATGTGAGGTTCCTTGATCGCGCTACGAACGGCCTGGGTTCCACGTTCCCTAACCGCCTTGGAGAAACGGTCATCTAACCGCCTAAAAGACGCGACCTGTGTGGCGCCGCCTAAGATACTGTCCCGCCCCCAAGGGTCCTGTTCTTTAGGTATCCCTATAATTGCGGTTTCCACCACATATCCCCACTGCTGCGCGACACCGTTGCACCACTGCACAAACTCTTCGACGGTCCATTCAAACTTGTGGTCGAAATGGCGGAATACCCGGTCGGTGCGTCCGCTGGGGTCGAGATACCCTTTCGGATCTGCACTTCCCGGTGGGGACCAACGACGGTTGAACGTATACGACGGAGTAGTGACGAGGAACACGCGTGGTCGGTACACGCCAAGCACAATTGGGGCGACCTGAACGAGGACATCGTCCGTCAAATGCTCGATGCTGTCCACACGGGTACTCATCAGCCGGAGGAACAAGAGGACAATGCGATGAAACCTTACAGCTCGCTGGCGACGATACACTGCACGTTGGCAAATGCGGGATTCATCACGTCGACGCTGCCTTGCCATAGTTCGACGTCCAAGGGCTCCCAGCGCGTATACAGAGGGTTCACCGATGTCGTCGATGTGTCTTGAGCAGCAATCTCTAGTTGGGAGGACGAGATGTCAAGTCCTGCAATGCGTGTCGCATGTAGATCGGGTGTCTCCTCGTCATTCAGGCCAACGTTGCAAAAAAGCGAGGAGAGTTCATGATCGTCGTCCTGAAAGTGCTTCGGTCTTAGCCAAGGGGCGGGCTGGCATAGTGTCGCAAGGAGGGCACCTTCGCCACATCCAACATCTACGATCTGTATGATTGTATCAGTAATAGCTCCCATGGACGAGATCAAAAGCATTCGTCCGAATTGAATTGTACGAACCTCGGTGAGTCGCTCACGCCGAAGAACGTCTAATATCCACATTCTGCGTTGATGATGCAATGGAGGGAAGAACGTGACACTGAGGGATTCGCGATCACTTTCCATGGCAAGACATCAAATGATCGGACTAATCGTGTCGAAGCAGGAGTGAGATCGAGCAGATTTTCACTGGCGACTTGGACAATGCAGGGAGAGGTGGGAGGAAACCAAGGAAAGCGTCGGAAGTACGTCATATACCATGCACACTGGGAGGCAGTTCGTCGGAGGAGACCCAATAAAGTCACGGGATCAGTGCGAGTATCTGTGAAACTAGGAAATTACAGGACCAAAACAGCAACAATATCAACAAGTGCGATGTGACAGCGTGTTTCCCGAAGAGGGAGATGGTGAGAGCGAATAAGGAAATGCAGGCAGACGAGCAGACGGGCAACTGCAGGAACAGCACAATACAAGAGTGACTGGTGTAATGTATGAAAACTCGGCAGGCAGGAAGAGTTTGGGAGAGGTCTACTGCGAATATCTTACGAACACAAGAAAACACGCTCGCTTCTTTCTCATACAGAAAGTAGAGAGACGGAAGCAATCCAATTGAGGAATCAGACCAAGGCGGCTGATTGTAAGTAGCCCCGGAAGATCGAGTCCCGCACTGAAAGGTTTCTTTGGTAAGGGGTAGAATGGTATTGCCAAGCTGAACACTTACCGTTACCAATAATGCTCTGTGTAGCTTTGGTATCCTGTGATAATCAAATGCACGTCAATAGAATGCAATGTATCACGGAACAAGAACACTAACTGTAACGTTAGTCAGGTGCGTATACAGCACTCGTCGGTTCTCGTTATTCTTCCTGTGGACTTGCAAAAAATGTGCCCGGAAATATTGTACAACAGATTCGTACTCGTTGGGACGGTCGCCATATGACAGAATACTAACCCTGCGTGAGTGACAAGATAAAGAGCTGAATAATACCTACTATTTGGAGACCAACAAGCCTTGCTCGAGCTTTTTTCTGAGAATATCTGTCTTATCTACCGAACGCATAAATATTTAATCCCTATTCTTGAAATGCGAACGGCAAGACATACTAAGGAACAAAACTAGGTGGACTTTTTTAAGGAGTTGATTTGAACAGATTTGGGTAAAGAGTTGCAGAGAATCATCGATACGGTTTGTGCGAGGGTCTTCTTCAAGGTACTATATCCGTGCGTGAAATCAAGCCGTGCACGTGCTCATCAGGGGAAACGTACCTGGTCAAAGGCGCTAATCGGGCTAACAAAAATGATGGCATTTGCATCATCAAAATATGGCACCCACGAATGGCGCTGTCCTCTAGCGCCGCCCACGTCAAAGAGATGCCACGATACGCTTTTTCCGTGTATATCCACGTCGAATATATGTTCGGCGACACCCATCGTCTGGATGCGAGCATGCAGAATGTCATCTACTAATGTCAGCCAACAATGGAATGCAATAATCCACTAGAGCCTACCTGTCGAAGGTATATAGTCTCGAGCAGAGATGCGAGCAATATTATTTAAGAAGCTGCGAAGTTATTAGCAAAAATGCACGCATATATGCACTTAACTTACAATTCCGACCACTCGTCGAGCTTCAACTTTCTCTTTGAGATCAAAGCACGAACAACTGGATGTTCCCAAAGGGTTGTTATGTCCTCGCATGACTGGTCCAACATCGTAGCGACATTGTCGGCTAGAGCGTCTGAATTGACGTCGGTCGACATCGCCGTTTCGGGTCGCTCAATCACCAGTTCTGCGCTTGCCGCCTCTGCTCGTTTTGATCGCCTTCCAATGAATTTCTGGCCGGTATGAATGGTTCTCGCCTGCCAGCCGCTGCGAACATAAATTTCTCCTTTGCCAGATCCTGACACAGAAACACCACCACTGAGTCGATCACCCAATTGTGGCTCGGTGTTTACTAGGAGCAGAAGGCGCCGACGCAGATCCGAGATGGAGGATGATTTTGTAGGGCTAGAAGCCGTGGGGCTTGGGAGTTCCACATCCGAAGAGAGAGCACCGATGTGCAAACCTACGAAGCTTGCGCGAGATGTTCCGGCTAAAAGGGGATCATCCTGGCTGAGTTCTTGGCGTTCCAGCGTACTTTGTGAGTCGGAACCATCATCTATGTCGTCCCACGCGTCCAAGGTGACTAGAATTTTTTTGATAGACCGGACGACGTTGAAATATACAACAGTTCTCCAGGACATTCGCTCACTCTCGAGCGAAGCTGGGCTGTACATGAGCTGGAATTGTTTCTGCAATGTCGATTTGCCTGACTCGGCCTGGCCCAAAAGCAGCAACTTTGGGCATAGACAACATCAGTCATGAGGCGAATATAAACGATAAATGTCACCTTGACGTCACCCTTGGATCTTTTCAACTTCTCACGCTCGATTCTGAGGTCTTCATCGATTTGCTCGGATATGCGACGGGCCTCTGCCTCCTGCTGCAGACGCATTTGGCGGTCGGTGTCTGACTCAGTTGGGGGGGGACGGAGCGCAATGGAAAGGGGATCGTCCTGGCTGCGGATGGAGGATGTTCGAATCATGGTGGTGGTTTGAGGTCAAGGACGAAAAGTCCGCAAGGACGTATCTTCAGTGCGTTCTATGAGGGCACGGCGGCCGCTAGATCCCAATCCCGATTAGTCACCGCGAGACGTCACGCGTTACATAAGTCACACATGGTCTGTTCGCTTTGATCCGCCACCATCGCGCATATACTCACCGTTTCATCCGTTAGTCTGCAACACTCTACACGTCTCATGGCGAACTCAAGGTACGTTATGCCCGAATTTTATTTGAACCCTGCTACCATTTTATTCAAGATCGAGGTATTCTGCGAAGCTGTGCAGAAAACAGCAGAAGTGCGTGATTCCCGTGGTAATTTTTATTATTTCTATTCTCATCCTTAGGTCCTAGAACTTCCTTGCCCTCTGCGCGTCGGGCTATTATAACGATTGCATATTTCACCGAAATATTAAAGGTTTCATGATCCAAACCGGTGACCCGTCTGGCTCAGGCAAAGGTGGTCAGAGCATATGGGGCAAACCCTTCGCAGATGAGATACGATCCACTCTCAAGGTGCGGAGTTTGTCGCGTGCAGTTGTCTCCCATTGAAACCTGTGCCTCATGGGTGTTCTTTAACACCGCTAGTTCAACAATCGTGGTATGGTCGCTATGGCGAACTCTGGGCCCGATTCCAACAAATCCCAGTTTTTCATCACGTACGCGAAGCAGCCACACCTTGACGGCAAATACACGATTTTTGGCAAGGTGATTGACGGCGCCGACTCAACTTTGGACTTGATGGAGCGTGTTCCCGTCAATAATAAAAACAGACCCCTCGCTGAAATCAAACTCACCCATGTAGGACATGAGCTGTAGCTGTAACATGATACCTGAATTTAATTTCTAGGTAACAATCCATGCCAATCCGATTGCTGATGCCCAACTCGTGGGGCGTTGATGACCCTCTTTCGTTCAATACATTATCCCTTGGGATATCTACGAGCCAACCACCAGCGCAGTGATCACATGCTATTGCAAGGTATCGAATTCACCGCTTGATAAACCCGACAAGCTCTTTCTGCAGTTCTCTTTGTTTTCTTGCCTTGTCTAGATCGTCCATACTCCGGAGATCATACACAATATCACGCGTCTTCCCAAAGTACACCTGTGGGCGATCCCATCAGCAGCCGTGGTTCTATCAGTTAGAGAAGAGCGGACCTCTTGAAGAAGGTTGCGCATTTTGATTTCCATCTCCTCGATCATCCTTCCGGTATTGGTGATATGCGAAGAAGAATCCTGCAGGGGCCAGTCTTGCTCCGTCTGAATCACAAAAGGCGCGAAGACTCAGAAACGTTTGAATCGGAAGCTTGAGTTTTGCAAATCACCTGTCGAGTCATGCTTCCGCTCAAGTTGACTTCTCCTGATGACTTCGAGCCGTGATCAGAGGCTTTCTTCTCCTGGCTGGCAACAGCGTGGGTTTGAGTGTCTTCGTTGCGCCGCGTGACAAGCTGGAGCATGACCGTAGACGTTAACTTGTAGTGAGCTTGCCTCCCGCGCTCTGCCGTTTCAAAGACGTGTATAGAGTCCCATGATCCGGATGGCTCATCCGCGCTGGAAGGATTCATCACTGGGAAGATGCTTGGTCAGTATTGCTGGCCCGTGATCCCCGCTGTGAAGGGTACGAAAGCGCAAACAGATTGTCATGGAGTCATCGCGCACCCACCCTTCTTTAGTAGTACTACGCCAGCGGATCCACCATCCTCGAGTTCCCAGAGGTAAACAGAAGAGACACCCCCTTCGTAATATCTGTCACATGTGGCGAGAGAAGTAGGATCTATATGAGAAGGATTCACGTAGACGTGGTCGCAGAAACGCGTACAACTCCCTATAAGTGTCAAAAGCTTCGTTAGCCGCGATTTCTAACTTGCGGAGTTTGGGACTTGGAATGGTTCCGTCTTCTAGTGGAGGGTCGTACTCGTTGGACCATGGCGATCTGGAGAAATGTGTCAGTTAAGGTGCACGACAGCTTACATCTTTCATTGTCAAAGGAAAGAGTTGGAGTAATTGATACCTCGGGACGCAGTGGACGGCACCATGAAATACACTCACCGATAGCTATCTCCATCTCTGTTATAATCACAGGCAAGATATTCCCTTCCAGTTGCGCGATCCGTCAAGACTTTGAGTGGCTGGTCAACGCTGCCGAGAAGATCCTCCGCGTAATCAGGGCAGATCCGAATGAGAGAATTGATGTTCTCTTCTACACGGGTTGGTGGCAGGCGCCGCATGAGATCGAGCATCGAGTCCACTGGATCAGCCATGTTGAAGTGAAAGGCTACGCGTTATGTTGGTGCGGTGACTTCACAAAGTGTACAAGCGCAGCAACATCTCCCAAATCAAGTATGTACTAACAAATTCCAATACAGAACTACTCAATCCACTCTATTCAGGTAGTGAGGACCTGATCAGATATACATGTACATTACACTTTAACCTCTCCTAAGGCTGACTACGTGCTGATGACGCAAGGTACTTCACCCAGCTCTTTTCCCTGCACACGTCCCGATTCACGCTTGAAGTCTTCCACTGCATTCTTCTCGTTAGCCAGCGTCATCACGTTGAATTTGTGGAGCTTGTAATAGTCCTTCAGGATGCTCACACCACATACACTCTAAAGCCACCTAAGCCGTTTGTCTTGCGACGGAATGGCAACGCAACACACCTTGAAAACCTCTACGAGCACAAATATGTCTGGGTTGTCAAGGTCAACCACGTAGTTTTCAGGCATACATTTCGCTATCTCCTCAATGATATCCATCCGAGTCAATGTGTTATGATTTCGGACTCGTAGTTCAATTTTGTACTGGACGAAAAGAAATTCCTTGCGAATGAAAGAAACGAAATACTGACTGTAAACTCACCTTGTGTACTTGAGGGATGTCGGCACTAGCACTTCCTTCAACCTTCGCGAAAAATGATGCAAATACACGTCGGCACAGGGAATGTATCTCTGGAAGATTTGCTACGCAAGATCCAGAGATTGGGATCAGCCTATGTATATATCTTGAATGTGTTAACAGAATGAGCAAGTACTGATGCGTCAGTGTTCATACTTTGTTCTCGCTACGCCTGTCTTTCGGACGTTCTCGGCATGTGTGCTGATTAACTTGACTGGATCTATCGGGGGTCTGCAAGAAATAAAGACCACTAGATAGAATTAGCTTTGCGTTGGTGTTCACTGTTGACGTTGACCTTCTTACCGCAAGGGGTGTTTATTTGGCAATTGACTGGAGAACGAAATCAAGGCACAGGTATGCATGCAAAGAAATCCGGCTACCAACCGAATCGCCTTTCCGTTCGTGGACGCTTGATGGCAGCAAGTTCTTGAGCAACTAGGGCTTCGAAGTCCATGTCATCTTCTTCGTCCGAAGCATGCCCTCCTTCAGCCTGATCCTTTCCTTCCACAGGCCATAGCTCAGTGACTAGCTGATCATGATTTATGATCAGACCAAGATATGCATCGAAAAGCAAGCGGTGGTTTCTCACCAACTCAAACAAGTCATAAAGTTCACGGACAGTTTGCTTTTCTTTTCCCTTGACACAACTTGCCCATACACCAGGACCATCGATAGTCCGTTTCGCCCAAGTTGGCGTTAAGCCATCCTATACGAGAGGCATCAATGTAGCCAACAAACATGCACCATTTCGAATGCGTACTGAGCGATATTTTCGTTTGCGAGACTGTCGAGGGGTCTCGGACATTTAGTTCCTGTTCCTTTGAAGGTATGAAGCTGGTGGCGTGGCGTGGCAGAATTCAAATTGCAAGGAGTCCTTGACTCTTGTGTTGCCTCGCCGGCCCGAACACAGATAGGTCACAAAGATGATGATACTTTCTACGGTATCTGAGTAAATAAGTAGAACACTCCGCCAACGTCTATCTAGCACCTTATACACTACGTAGTCAAACCCATTAACTGAAATATAATGACACATCCCTTAATGTTTGTTAGATGCCGAGGTGACAATGTCTCTCCACCCGAACACAGCCCAACATACACCGTCTTTCTGCCGCTCTTCAGGTTCTCCCACCTGGAATAATAAAACCATCACACATGTTAATCGTCGTCGTCGTCATCGTCATCGTCATCGTTGCCTTTATTCTCTCCACCAGTCCATTTTCGCTCCCACAGTGGAAGTGGTGCGTCAGGCTGGAGATGAAGTAATGGGTGATCAGTTGGTAAGATACTGCGAGCTGCATGAAGTCGCTGTATCAAGACCTCCCGCTCTGACAGCAGCTCTTGCAAGTAGTCGATGGCTAAAAAAGGAGATAAGGATACAGTTGACTTTGTATGATATTGTTACTTACTCTTCGATAACACGACATTCTCACTTCTGGGCCCTGCCCGTCCATCGATTCTTTCACTATCATCGCTCTTTGCCCTCCCTTTTCCTCTTCGCCTACTCTTAGGTTTACCATCTGCAAGCTGTTGTTCGTCCTCCGCCTGGCACGCCTCTCTGAGTGCAGGTATGGTTTCGCAAAGGGTGTCGTATCCCCTGCGAATATTTGCCCTCCGTTTTTGTTCAGATTGTATGTGATTTGCCTTTTTTTGAGAAGGCGACAGCAAGGTCACCCTATTTTGAGGCAATAACTGTGTCTCGTCGGGGTGGTTCTGGGAAGTAGAAGGACGATGTCGCTTGTTTGACGGTTTTGCATCGGGCGGAGGGGATCGTTTCGTTGACGGTGGGAGCCTCGCAGTTGAGGAGGAGGATGTCAGGAAATCCACGGGAGATTGTCTAGACGATGACGACGAACTGTGATCGTACGGATGTGAACCCGTATGACATCGCTTTGGATCCGCAGTAGAATTTATGACGTGGTAGAAGGGAAGTTGCGCAAGCTGAGTGTGCGAGTCTAAGGACTCGAGACGTGTAGATAATGGATTCGCCAGCTCGGGTTCATCGGCATTACTAACCAAGGATCGTTGCTGCCTTGCCGAGTACAAGAGTGTGAGTGGGTTGGTCTGCACTTGTTGTTGCCTGTGTGCCGAAGTAACCGGGCTCTCGCCAGGGGAATACGGACCAAGCGGGTACCGCCATTTGTCCCCGTCGAGTGACATAAGATCTTTCGTCGCTTTTGTGAGTGCTTCTGTTCCACGAGCTGGCGGCATGTGCTCATGGGAGATCTCAAGCTGCATGTTCCAATCCACAGGAAATGCAGCGGCATCGAGGAAGGACTGGAATGCACGGGACTCCGAAGGAGTCAGCAACGACATTGTACGGGAAATGTATAGAGAAAGTGTTGTTTGCAGAGTGCCCCGTCGTGGAGAGTGTGCGGTATGTCGATGGCGGTTGCGCTGAATCGTCAGCTTGTGGATTTCCAAAGGCCTGTGGCTGGGCTTCCCCACATGCGGATTTCCGCTTTAGGGTTGTTCGTGTGGCTCCACTGTCCCTATTAAGCCTTGCACAGTACATTGATCACATCGCGAGACATTGTGCAACGCGCTCCAAATATTCCAAGTATTCCTTTACTTTGCACTCGGCAGCCCTTTTTATGGAGCCAGTCAAGTTTTGATGACCGGGAAGATTCGGAAGTTGCAAGAAGCTGAACGCTATTGAATGGTCCGGATCAGTCCAGATTGCTCATGTAATCTCGTAAAAAGCACCCTTTTTCGTGCCCAACTTTGCAGTACTTGGAAGTTAGGGCATCTGCCGTGTTAGGTTCACCGGAGAAATGGCACGCTGCACCGAGATGAATCGATGACCGTTGGCACGTGAACCTGACATTGGAAATGACCTATTCTTGGCAAGGATCTACTGCCATGGAGTCGAACTGTCATTCCGGTCTGGGCAAAATTCCAAGATCCTATGGAGCCTCATCCTCATGCAAGCTTGCTTCTTGCTTGGTAACACTCGAAATTGAATAGAGAAAAATCGGACGGGTGTGGCAGCCCCATCACTCCGAGGAATTGGTTTTCTGAGGTCCTTCCGGAATATACATATTTCAGGCGGTAACGTCGGTCCCTGTCATACCCCGAAATCAGAGCTGACCACACATTGCGGGGGGTACGGCGAAGGCCATCATATCAAATGTAACGCCTGCTCATACTCTCGTGTCAGAAGCATATATCATGTTGATGGAGCTGTGCGGTGTCTTCTGATAAATACAGACAAAACCTATGCTACGAGTGCTGCGTACAATGCGAGCACAAACGGGGTTCAGAATCGACTAGCGAGTCCACTCCCATCAGTGAACCAAGTCCCAGGGGGTCATCGCTTGTCTCGTAATGTCTCAGCTGAAAATACGAGGCTGTCGGACGTCGCAGGAAGCAAATTCATGAACAGGACTCCTGCCTATACGTAAAAAAACAATTGTCAGGGAACACAACGGTGACACCACTCGGCGTGTAGCTGAATGTATTGAGGCCATCGCGCATTTTGAGTAACTCGCCGAGGGTTTGTCCTTGGAAAATTACTGACCGAATGGTTGCGCAAGTGTGTTACCTGGCAACCAAAGACTGTTACGGTACCAGGAAGAGACCATTGCCTGCTATATCCGCAATCGAGAATTTCGGAGGGAAACCAAATGAGTCGAGGAAGATAGCTGTTCCGTGATATGGAATCCTGGAAACAGGTAAAACAGGAAGGTCAGCAGCCACTTCCCCTTCCATACACCGCAAGAGCGGATGGCACGGAACGAGGCAAAGCTTTGCCCCGTCGTCGGAGTCGGCGGATCGAAGCTGACAAAAAAAAGGTCAGTGAAATCAGTACCCGACGCTACAAATGGTCCCGCTTACTGAAGTAATGGAACCATCAGCATTGAAAGACCCGTAAGTAATTCAGATGCGGCACAGCAAGCTATCTAGATTATTAAATATGAAAATCTTGTTTAGCCGGAACCACAGGTCTGTGTTGAAAAAATCGTGAAGTAGTAATATAAATGGTACATCGAGGAGCAGACTTTTGCAGGTGTAGAGGGGTGTGATGAGGTCAAAGTGGTATAGTTAAAACGGGTAGAGTATGGGTCAGGTCCATGGACGTCTAAGGAAATATGAAGTTGGCCACAACATGTTCAGTAGTGATTCGAAGTGCAACAATCCATGGAAAGTCAGAGAATCGCACGGCGGTACCCAGAGCACAACGAAAATTGCAGTTACGCGAAATTCTACCGTTGGGGTGCCAATGACGATAGGGACAACCCCTGTGCAAGCTCAGGCTTCCATGCGACTCTTCGAGACGCTTCGGCGTAGTCGACCCATTCTCTTCTTCGTTCTTTGCTTTCAAGCCAGTCTTTGTCTAGAGATGAAACTTCAAGTTCGTAGAAGTGATATGTTGTTGAAGGCGACTTGATGGTTGTCACGAATCGTGTAATTCTGCCACGAACGCCCGCTGAAATTCAAGAGTGGGGGCAGAGAATAGGGTAGGATATTCATCAGGAGATGAGATGACGGATAGAGGGACAAAGGGTGAGACCTTCTTCTAAGGCTTCCCGCGAGGCTGCTGCCTCCAATATTACGTCTGTGGGCTCCCAGCCCCCTTTTGGTACTAGAAAAAAAAGCGAGTCAGCTCATAGGGCAACAGGAGAACTTAATTAGGGTCTGGTCAGACAACTAACGGGTGTGGCAAGTGCATAGCTCTTTGCAAGGGATGAAGGAAGGGCAGGAGAATGGAAAAATACGCACAGACCCATAAATCTTGACGCTTCCGGCTTGTAACGACAAGCACCTTGCCCGCAGCGCTTGTGATCGGAATGGCGCAACATACCACGCGAGGAACTTCGCGTCCTTTTGTGCCCATTGTTTAGGACGAATTAAGATGGTTTTACAGGGGTGGAGTGCGAGTTCAGAATGAGGGGTGGATTACGGAGTCCTGGAGGAGTGGTTGCCTTTCTTGTCTTACGATAATGCAGTAAGCCGCAGACTGGTGGTGGCATGAATATGAGTACAGAGTCTCAACCAAGGCAGTGACTAATCGTTCCGACCTAGAGTATGACAGCCTGGATGCCGTGGATGACTTAAGGGGCTCTACGACGAATTAACGTAGAGCCTGGTAGGGCTGAGGAAAGAGGGGACAACGCGTCGAGAAAAGGGCGTCGAAAGGGCACTGGGAGAGAATGGAGGTTCTGTTGCAAGTTTTTGAGTGGTAGTCGTGTGTCTGAAATTATGCTGTGGCTCTCATTAAGCAGGAAATGTACGAAAGCGGCCCAAGAGGGTTGCCACAGTGCACGCACGTTCGCCGGCATAGCTACGGCATCAGCCATCCGAGGCCACCCGCCGCCCCCTAGATGCATATCAACCAAATGACTGAATTCATCTGGATCGATCAACTCTTGCAAGACCACGTCTTCAGAGAAGCACCTCAAACAAGTAATGCAGGCACACGGTGGCTCTCTAATTTAAACGGTTCACGGCATGGCTTTCCCCCGCGCTCCGAATCTCGGCAACGATCATTTCAACGGCGCTTTCATCGTGTCCGAGAATTTTTGAGTTTCTACTAGAATCCGAGTATACTCCACAACATGTGTGGCTTGCCAGGATGACCGCGCAGACAGGCACCACCAGTACTACCGAGCAGATGCGAGCGTCGCATCATTCATTCCAGCTGAAAATAGTTCAAACAGCGTGAGAGCAACACAACGGAACAGGTTTGATGGCTTACGCTACCAAGAACATGCATAGGACACCGAAAGCCATCGCGCCAAACTTGAGAAGTTTCATCAACCATCTGATATATCAGGACAAGGAAGCTGTCGTACCTCTCGCATTGCCTGAGCTCCACTTTTACTCTCCGCTAGCAAACTGATTTCCATGACGAATCATGAAGATGAACACGAGCAATCCACTTGGGACTCACGTAGGCAGCACAGCAACAGCGCCGATGTACAAAAAACCTCCGGCGACAAAGGGGATCACCTTCACCTTATTAATAACTTGGAAACTAAGTTACTTGGCAGACGTACCAAGTCTGCGGGCTGCACCGTGGTACCAAGGATTCCAGAAGCGTCCTGCCTCACCCCTGCCGCTAAATCGAGTGACACTGGGTCCGCGCCGGAGGCTGACAGATTATGAATCGCTATGCCCATGAATGTACTGTTCCAAATGAATATTCGGCGCCAACTACCCTCCAAGTGGTACTCACCCAACCTAATCAAAATTGAGTCCAAAATCTGAACCTAAACTTCCTCGAGATTGTGAAAACGTACGAATGCACCAATGGCGGTCAAAAACTGCGATTGCATAGCCTGTCGCTTGCTGAATCCGCTGCGAATCAAAATTGAGTAGTCAGCGATTTCGTGAGGTATTTCATGAGCAAAACACGCCAAGGTGGTGGTTGCACCAATCAGGGGGGAAGAGTAGAAGGACGCAGCCATACTGGAAATAAACTTAATCAGAAAAGCGTCCACGTGTGTCTAGTGACTCACGCCAGGCCATCCGTTCTATTTGACGGAATTAGTACGGGCAACGCCACAACGGGGGAAATATATATCGTACATGTTGTGGACAAAGTCACCAAAAAGGTTTAGATAAGCCGAAAGCTTCGAAGGGCCATTGCTTGGTTGCACTAGTTTGACTTGTTCTGATTGACCACTTCCGCACTCTTTCTCTCCACCCCTGGGCCGCAGACCATCAGATGGCACTGTAATCGATACGCCAGAAGCGACGGCTTTGGCCGATGTATTTCCATGTGAGTGGGAGTGAGAGTGGGAGTGGCCGTGCGAATGACCCTCGTCTCCTTCATCACCACCGAGAACACGTAAGGACTTCTCCATGATGAAGAACGCAGAGAAGCCAACGAAAATACCAAGCCTACCGACTGAAGTTGAGTTTGAGTGGTTGGAATAGTCAATCAGATTGCACAAACCCGATCAGTATGTTTCGTTTGTCTTCCACCATGACAAAATGAGCAGCCGAATCCTGATGCTCGCCAAGGAATGCATGGGGTACCAGGTGCAGAAAGACATCAGACAGGAGGCCGCCTGTCTACACGATCTATGAGATCAAATAATTCGAAATATTGGAAACGGGAAGCTCACGGCAAAGGCGGTCATAGTGTTGAGGGTATTTGCATTGATTTCCGCGGGAATAAACGCAAGGATGAAGTTGGGTACCCTGAAACGTTGGTAAACTGCCTGGCAATCCAGGCTTCGAAATCATCTTATAGGTTCAATAGACGCACGAGCTGATGTAAAATGTTCCCAGAACTGTCAATGAAATGAATGTTCACGAACGTGTCAAGACCATAATACATCGGGAAAAAAACAAACCTGCGTTCCAGCCAGGACCAAAGGGGAATAACCAGGCGAACACCTGTCGCATAATGGGTGATTCATTATCTTCCACGGCGCGTTTGAGGTCGCTCAGCTTCTCTACAGCAGCGCAGTCATGAATGTCGGATTCCTGATCATCAGTAGCATGTTGGGCAGTCAGCAGTGTCCTGTGGCCTGGTCTATTGAAACATTCACCCGTATGACTAACTTTGACTGTTCAGAACAGAGCGCAGTGTGTGTAGTCAGAGCGAAACACAGTAAGAGAGTGATAAATAGTATGGTACGTCCCATTGGCGCTCCCATGTTTCGAATTGGAGAAAGCGTCGAAAGCGAGTTGCGTGTTACTGTAATACACAAAAACCCTCGGTAGCAATTATGCATCGGAAGCAATCCGAAATCCGAATCGAAGTCCCATTGACACTGCCAACTATTGGTCTCTGACGATCCCGAATATGTATCCCTCTTCGACAGAGCAGCTTGTTCTCGCTGCAGCGGAGAAGCTCATGGTCGCCACAATGGCACGCTATGATCCCTCTCACGACATGTTTCATGGTATGGCTGCGTCTGGCCTCTTTGCATCCTTTCAAGCTCTCGCTGACGTCTATGGTTTGTATTCATCAGTCCGGCGCGTAAGGAAGACAGCATTGTCTCTTGCACGCTCACTTTCACATAAAAACCCTGATCTATTAGTTGTGGATCTTGCCGCGCTCCTGCATGATGTATTGGACAAGAAATATGTCTCGGCCGCTGAAGCCGCCGATCCTTATGCATATTTTTTGCCATTCTTTCAATCATTGGGCAAAGATTACGCACTGGACCTGATATCTGATGGTCGTGCTGCTTTGATCGTAAAAATCGTGGAAAATGTGTCATGGACAACAGAGAATAAACTGCGCGAAAGTGGCAAATTTGGAGAGTGGCATACCACATGCATAGAACTTCATTGCGTCCAAGATGCAGACCGTCTGGATGCAATTGGGGCATTCGGTGGGTCACAGATCTTTTCGAAGCTTGGAGAGCACCGACCTGGATATCATATAACAGGGATCATGCGATGCGCGGCGTACAGCGCAGCTGTGAATCAGTGGGTTCGAATTATACGATCACTCACATACGTGTCTCATAGGTTTTCAGACCTCTGCACGCCCCACCGGGTCGTAGTGATACTGCCATTCAGCACTTCTACGACAAACTTCTCCATATACAGGATAGACTAAAGACAGAGCCTGGAAAAATGATGGGTGCTCAGCGCCATCAATTTGTAAGTTCTGACGCAGAGCGGATATCTCAGGCTCAGGTGTCAACGTGCATGTCATAGATGCTGTCGTTTTTGCAAGCTGTCCAAGATGAGTACGATACTGAGCCTATCCTATCACACCACGGATGGATTCAAATTTAGCGCTGGACTAAATGCTGTTTGAAATGTGAATCCTATATTCTATTTCAAGTTTGGTCCTGGATAATGTACATTTCGGTCGGTCCTAAATTTTTATCCATCTGTGGTGTCAGGGTAATTGAAAAAAGCGCGAGGACGGAAGCCCAATCCTCAATTGGACACTCCTTTGTAGTGGCCCTCACAGCCAGAACTACTCGAAAGGTCGCGTTGTGTTATAAGATTAAGTGCCTCGAAGACATTCCGTGGATCACAAACACCGCAGCGTGGGGTCACTGGACTATGGATGGACCCGTTGGTCTATCGGACCATGTCTCGTGCCCCTGTAAAGGATATCGAAAAGAGGTGGTTGATCGCCTCCCGATTGGGTGCCGATATTATGATAATCGACTCTTGCCTGACATTTCGGATACAGCATGCAGTCATCCGAGTATCGAATGTTGAACTCGTAGGTGCCATCAACGTCTGTCGCGAGTATTTGGATTGGATCGTTTCAATGTGCCTCAATCTTTCTCACCCGGCCAGCAAGCAAACTCAAGGCAGCAGCAACAAATCTAAGGCACTGACGGATGCAATCATGGCTTCCTGTTGTGCATAGTGACTTGCAAATCCCATTAGCTAGGCAAATAAATATGGAGTTCTACTCAGGCTTTACGCTGCTTGGTGTAGCGGGCCGATAACGTATTTACACACCAATCAGCACCTTGTCCATAAAGCTGATTGATCCACACCATACGGGATTTGTATTTGTATTTCAAGTACTGGCATATTCTAGAAGTAAATTCCGCGGGATTCGGAATACCGGTACCCACGGAGTACCGGGGATCGCTCACCACCCTACCAAGATTAGAAAGTTTGAACAGAGGAGTGATTGAAGATGGACGTCACTATGCTTTCAAGACACAGGAAGATGCAGCCCTTTCACGCGCCCCTCGTTACAGCCTGAGCTCAACCAGATAAACTTCGCATAAAATGATGAGAGGATGTTTGAAAAGTCATTGGGATATCAAAAAATGTACATCATAGGGATAAAACTAAACTGTTATCCGTTAGTATGTCCTTTCGCGGAACAAGAATTATAATTACTTAAGACTGAGTTTCCTCTTTTTCGCTTGTAATCGCTAGGTCGTTTCCAGCTACATCATCTGTCATGCATAGTTTTGGAGAAGGGAGGGCAGTAGCCTTCCATCCACCCCGGAAAGCAGCTACCGCATTTATGAATCCGAACACGGCGAGCCACATCTAATAAAGTTGCATATATCAGCTGAGCAGAAGCTCTAACTCTCCGACGTAGGCACATACATCATTGGTGAAAATCCCTTGTTCGAGGGACCTAGAAGGAGCTTGAGAAATTGACGGATCTTGAAGAAAGCAACTCACCAATGGAGGGCCAACGGTAAGTTGGCGGAGTTCGCTACAACTTCGTTCCAGAAAGAGTCCCATTTGTTCCGTAGATCTTCTTTGTCTTCTGCAACGACCCCCTTGCCTTGCCTCAAGGTTTTCTCTTTCATAAGCAGTAACTTCCTATCTTCCATTAAGTGAGCGAACTGAAGGATGACGTAAACTGCCCATGCACGACAAGACCACATGGCAAGAGAGTTGGCGCTCAGATGGATTCGCTTTGAGGTGCGTCCCAGCAGTGATGCGATAGATGGAATTGTAGCCGGAATGAGGCTATGTGCACGCAAGTAATAAAGATGCTCCAACGGATAATATGCCAGCATGGACCATCCCTGTAAACGCTCAATCGTGAGGAGGGCGCGAGTTGGCGGAGGATTCCTTTCCATGGATATCATCCACTGCAGGATGGGGAGTAAACCTGTCTCATCGAAAATTTGATTTAATCGGCGCCGAAAGGGCGGGAACACATACCCCAGAATCTGCCCAACATCTTGAAATCGCCGATTATACCAGAAAAGCTCGTGAGCGATGCCGCAACACTGCTTGTTGGCTCCTTCCGCAGACCTACGCGATGCTGGAGCCTCGCCCGTGCAAGTAAAACTGGACCAACGAGTTTCATTGTATACTGGATGAGCTGGAAAGGGGTGAGTGCTGGAGCGGTATTCCAAAATCATAATTCTTCACCGCGAATAGCTTGCTGAGCAGTACATGCGCTCATGAGCGGGAATCACGAAGAGAAAAAGGCCGTACGCAACTCGGTACCGTTCCATGTCGACAAGCATCGAATTAAGTGGTTCAGAACGTCCGAAGGCGGAACAAACGCGAAGGCCCCCAGGGTGGCATCACTAAGATGTGCCAGAGCGCTACCTTTCGCTAGTCGCGACATGAGTTGTCAGTACACAACAACCCTGGGACCACTTTTGAATCTCCGAGAGTCGAAGCGGCCCGGGCTTCGTCCACTCACGGCCCTTCCGAATCATCTATATCAGTGTTCTGTGTGAATCCTAGTGTTTTCTATCGTCCGTTACTATGGCCAATGCGGAGGTAAGCATCGTGGTAGTCATTGACGAGACCTGAGACAGAGTGCAATGTTCCCCCACTTTACTATGGCATTCGTCGTGCTCGCCCTCAATTAGAATTCCTCTTCTGATTCACCGTCCAGCAAAGGACTCGTGCCCAACGAGCAAGCACCTCAAAAACCTCCCCTTTTACATCTGCATGTTCCGCGAGAATATCCCGATGTTCCTAGCGAATTAATCCCGCGCAAAGTTTAGCCACTGGCAATTATTAATGATGGAATCACATGCAACCTTCTTCCGCTCCGAGCCTCGTGGATGCCAGCACCGAGCCGCAGCCATATCGTGTGTTCCCATGGACCGTTACAAGTTGAACATCCCATCAAATATTGATGCAGCAGGTTGATCTAAACGAACCCTGAGCGCGCAATCACTCCATCTCCAACTTGAAAATATTTTAACCGCATTCTACTCGACTTTAAATTGGCCGTGGGCAGTCTAACACCCGCGTGGGGCGCTGCGGGAGTTCCTACTCAGTTTCAGCGATATATTCCCGAAGCACGACCGGTATAAGGATGTGAGCCCCGACCTCGGACGTCTGCCGTTGTCCCTCTCAGTGGCAGTTCTTCAAGTTGGTCAAGATGATATTGTCACTGGCTTTCGCTTCGTTTCTTGCACTGATGCAAACATCAGTCGCACAGACAAGCACAAGTGCTGCTCCAACAGCAACCTCCACCGTGGCCTTGAACATGGCCGCCAAGGGTGCTGGCAAGCTCTACTTTGGCAGTGCTACCGACAACCCAGAGTTAACTGACACCGCTTACGTCTCGATCTTGAACAACACTGCGATGTTCGGTCAGCTCACCCCTGCGAACAGCATGAAGTGGGTACGTTTTTTTTTCCAGTTCAGCAGCTATGACTTGAGCACTTGCACCTGTAGGATGCGATCGAACCCGAGCAGAACGTCTTCAACTTCACAGGAGGCGATCAGATTGTTGCCCTTGCGGAGGCAACAGGCAAGATCATGAGAGGTATTACAGTATATTTATATTCTGCTGACCCTCGTGTTCATTCTGGCCCCAGGTCACAATCTTGTCTGGTACAGTCAGCTTCCCGACTGGGTTGCGTATGGAAACTGGACTCCAGAGACGTTAACTTCAGTCATCGAAACGCATGTGCGAACAGAAGTCTCGCACTACGCAGGGAAAATGTAAGGCATCTTGATAAATTTCCATGATTACTTACTAAAAAACAACACGCCTGGCAGCTGTAAGTCCTCTCTTTTAGTGAGCTGTGCTTGTTGGTGACACCACCTGAAGACGCATGGGACGTTATCAACGGTGGGTCTGGTCTGGTGAAATTTTGCTGCTGTCGGCTGAACGAGCTCCCGCGATTGCAGAACCCCTCAACGACAACGGAACTATGCGTGCGGATGTGTTTTACAACACCCTGAATACGTCCTATATCAACATCGCACTACAAACGGCCCACGCAGCAGACCCGAATGCCAAACTTTACATCAATGAGTACAACCTCGAGTACACAGGTAAACTCAAACAACTTCCTCATTGTGATTGTTGTGATGACAACGAATGTCTTCCTCGCAGGTCCCAAGATCGATGCCATGGTCCAACTTGTTGAGGACCTCTTGGCAGCAGGCACCCCCATTCATGGTATTGGTTTCGAAAGCCACTTCATCCTCGGTGAAGTTTCTCCGAGCGAGCTTCAGACTAACATGGAGAGAATCACTGCGCTTGGTCTTGAAGTTGCCGTGACGGAACTCGATGATAGAATGGAGCTCCCTGCCACGGATGCCGACCTGGAACAGCAAAAGACGGATTACATGTCCATTGTCCAGACGTGCATGGCTGTCTCTGGATGTGTTGGTGTCACTGTTTGGGACTATACTGACAAGGTGCGCTCTGCGGCGCCCAGTTATTCACATTATCTAACTATTCGTATCATAGTACTCTTGGATTCCGTCCACCTTTCCCGGCTATGGTGAGGCTTGCCCGTGGGACGTGGTATGTTACATCGTTCGAATACTTGCATGCGAATTTTTAAGCGCAACATCTACAGAACCTAGTCCGTAAACCAGCTTACGATGGCATTGTCATGGGTTTCATGGACTACATTGCGTGATACATCATAATGATCTGTTGTACAATGCTACTCATATCGCGGTACAATAAATTACACAATAAAAATATAATAAGTTACTCATTCGATCGTGATCCCCTCATTCTTCCTTTTTGCCATCAATCCAAACAGTCACCTTCTCGTCATAAAAGGCGACCATACCCGTGATCTTGATACACTCAGCGGTGGGAGTGCGATAGTACCACACAATATCTTTGTGGACTTTACCATTGGGCAGTTGCACGTGAAAGTAGTTGGCCCACCCCTAGCCCGGTATTAGCCATGTTTGAGCAGATTAGGAATACGGACCTTGTAAGGGCAAACGGAAGTCGTGTCCGAAGGTGTGAAGAGGTTTACATGAGTGTCCACGATCGGAATGTAAGTCCTCCTGCGAAGCCCGGTTTCGAGTAAAAAGCATGCCCTGCATGTATTCGCCACCTCGACGCCGTTCACCTCGATACGAACACGCCTAGAAGTTTGGAGCACGTCGATTCGCTTTGCATGGAAATCAAGCTAAGTTGGGAAGCCGCCGAGAAAGGCAACGAAAGACGGCACACCTTGTATGGGTCTTTCGGGTGGATGTAGATTCTCTCGTCCTCTTCGAACCATGCATCCGCGGATGCAAATTTAAGCTTGCAGAGGCCCGCGAGTTCCTTGTATTTCCCCTGGCCAGTAAACTTGGTCACGGCTTCTTTGGCTACACGACCGCTGACCGTTAGATCATAAATTTTGGTGCCTTCTTCAGGCCTGGCTTGGTCGGAATCACGTAACAAGTCCTCCGGCGACTGAAAGGCCGACTCGGAGAAGAAATAATCGGGATAGAAAGGTTTCTCCCAGCTAACGAACGGGGAAGTTGAGCTACTTTGCTCAGGGTTGTCAGAGGCTAGTGGCATACACTAGTTTGGGCTCGTATGTGTCGACGACCATCTTGCCGCCGAAAAGAACCCTTACCCTCTTCTTCGACTCTTCGATGTAGGGTGCTTTGAAGGGTGGTTTGTCGTAATCGGAAGCCATAGTGGTTAGGAGAAATGTTGCGATAGGGGCTGAAACTTGGAGGTGGCCCGTGGAAAGTTCAACATCTGACGGTGCTCACAGAAAGGAATTCATATAAAAGTCAACAGATCACAGAAACCAGATGTAGTACACGACCATACATATGGTACCAGGCTTATTTGTCGTCCTCTGAATCATCATCTGCTTCTTCAAGCCACTTCAAGAATGGCTCGCTGGCTTTCCTAACCTTCTTACTCGTTTCCTTGTCCACGTATTTCTTGCTGACGTGTGTACCCCATTGGGTGACAACATCTTCCTCGAGGATGTCGTGCTGGTACAGCGCCATAAGGATTTTCGGAACAGCAGGGATGAGCTCGGGATAAGTCAACCCAACCAACCGCTCGATGCCTCCGAGCAAAGATTTCTGATGCTTCTCCGAAGTGACCATCTATACAAAGCCATGTCAGTAGAGGTTTATGATCGAGATATACAACATACTTTTGCCAGCAGAGATTTATAGGTCGTAATCTCCTGCACCACATCCTGGGTGAATAACGCCTGCACAAGGACGAGGAGGGTTTTGTGCTTCTTTTCCACGCCCAGCTCCTCGGCCTTCTTGTAGATCTGCACCGAGCCAACGTCTTCTTCATCTCTGTTCTCCTCGACCCAGTGGCCAAATTGAGAGTATGGACTGTCGGCATCCTCTTCGCTTCCATCATCGTCCCCACCGCCACCAATAGAAATACCGCCAACTTGCCCGCTCAGCGCTTTTATCCGAGCCTGGACTGCCTCGGGGGAGGTGTCTGCGGACCAGTCATCCGCAGGAAGAGCAGTATCTGTAGTCAAGTCAGCGGCCTCGGCCTTGATCTTCTTGGTCAGCTCGTCATCACTGTCTGCGCCCAGGGCCCCATCGTCTTGACCTTCTCCGGGGACGGCGGGAGCAGCAGCATGGACTCCATTGCCATTGCCAGCTCCGGCCCCGTTCGCTTCACCCTTACCCTTCTTGCTCTTCTTGGGGTTTTTGGGAGGGTTCTTGAGAATGAAGGTGACGAGCTTGTGCCTCATGTCTATGCCCGTCCTCTCGCCGCAAGCCTTGCAATCACGGATGATATCTTCGTTGCGACCATTCTTGAGGATGACGAGGTCGGTCTCCGGGTTTTTGCACGAGCGGCATAGGACAAACTTGTCGATGAAACCATCAAGGAGTTCACGAAGCCTAGCGGCATCGTGAGCACCGTTGACAATGTATCGATCATTCTTTTCATCGAACGGAGTCTGTGCACCAAGCTCACAGCCGAAGAATTTGGTGATGTAGGCGGGAGGACGGGAGAGAGCGCGCGCAACATCGGACATGTTCGGTACGACAGTCTTTATGCCGTTACCCTTTCCCTCGATTTTGGTGAGGAGAAGGGGCATGCGATAGCGGTAGAACTTGTCATCGACGTCGCGGCGAATGTTTACAATTCCTGCATTAGCCATGTTGGACGGGGGTGTTTAGGGCTTGGATGAGAAATGCATCAGAGCCAGAGTCGCCGAAGAGGGTAGGTTGTATGCTCACGGTACTTATGGACTCTAACCGAGACTGAGATTGATGCGACGGTTTATTAAGAGGAGGTCGAAGCATGAAATTGGCTCTTCTGTATTCGCCTCTGCGGAGACAGAAGAATGTGAATGAGCTGGTTGAGGAAGCAATCGTGGACGAGAGTAAGATTTTCACAACAAAGGGTGGGATGTGATGTATGAACTGGTCGTGGATGTAGCCAAAGGTGACGGGCAGAGCTGGCCGGCTGGTGGAAGCAAATTTATAATCTGTTTGTTTGTACACACACCGCCCGTGCTCACGTAACCCTCTCCGAGTCCGGGAACATTCGGTGAAACTACATCAATGGCCTGGCAATTTCGAGGCAAACAGCCCGACCTGATCAGTGACTACTTGGCAAGTCCTTGCTTGCTAGGACCTCACAGCTCGTCCGCAAATAAGATTCTTTAAATATCTCAGTTGAGGCCCCATCTGAACCGACTTGACAGAAAGGGGCCCCTCGTAGCATGGGAAGGAAAGCAACCGTTTTGTTTACCGGTTCGTACTTAAATAGTGCGTGGACCAAGGCGTGGAGATTTCTGCGAGTTGGTACCGCATTAGTACATGTGCCGCATCGCTCCTTTCGCGAACTGACTGCACTATGGTTGCCCCAGGGTTAGCTCTCTTAGCGCGTTCTGCGGGACATTTATCCGCATACTGTCTGATCAGTACCGCATCGTGGCGTCTCCTGTCACTGTGCGGAATATCGATATCATTTTGGTGGTTAGCGGCTGGCCTCATAGCATGCTTGCCTCTGGGAATCACATTCAAGATTCTTGCACGCAATTATGAGGCAGCCACCTTCGGTGCACGTCCTATGCACGTCCTTCAAGGGGAAATATTCGGAAACATCGACTTGATGTTTAAATTAGTGGAAGCCATGAGGACGGGATATCCTGGTGCGAGCCATCGATCATACCCTTTTCCGAATAAAACGCAAACCTCTTGGACAGGGGATGGCATGACAGATATGGTCGCAGCGGTTGGAAACTGCTATAACTTTCGTGTCTTGTTCGATGACCTTCTGTTCACCTGCGAGCCACATCACATAAAGGTGGGGCGACCTACATCTATCCTACTGGACTGCCTGATGCTTGTACAGGCCATTTTAGCAACAGATTTCGAGAACTTCGTCAAAGGTAGACGGTGATAACGGTTTAGCGTGGATTATAGCATAACTCGTCATCCTAGGGAACAGGTTTAAAGCCCAGATGCTTAATGTATTGGGCACAGGTGTCTTCAATTCTGACGGTAGATGACTATCGAATGCTTTTCGCTCGTGACTTACTCTCAACCCTCAGCTGATATGTGGAAATTTCATCGTGCCATAACCCGTCCGTTCTTTACTCATGATCGGATCAGTCACTTTAATATCTTTGATCGTCACGCCGAGTATACGATCAACCAGATCAAATCTCGTCTTCGTGGTGGGTACCCTGTGGACTTCCAGGTTTGTCAATATTGCCTATTTCCATGCCTCGAGATGAATTCAAGATCCTTAGGATGCTGTTTCACGTTTCACCCTTGATTCGGCGACCGAGTTTCTCTTTGGGAAATGTGTACACAGTCTCTCCACTGGCCTTGTTTATCCTTACAACGCTACTCCGGTCGCGAACTCTGTTGGTAACTCCAACGTTGCCGACGAATTTTCTCGTGCATTCGCAGAGGCTCAATATATAGCTTCTCAACGAACTCGCAGAAGTTGGTTATGGCCTTTGTTCGAACTCTGGGGTGACGAGACTGTAGAGCCGATGAAGATCGTGAACGCCTACATTGAGCCTATTCTAAAGGACGCAGTAGAGAAAGCGAAGATGGCGGCGCAGCAAGGAGACAAGCCAACCCCAGAGTCTTCCGATGAGGACACACTTCTCGATCACCTCGTTCGACTTACTACTGGTCGGTGATCCATTGCTGCTTTGTGCTATTCCTCTTAGTCGTGCCCTGTAGATCCCGTCGTCCTCAAGGATGAGATCTTAAATATCATGATCGCTGGCCGTGACACAGTATGTACGAGTATGTTGATGTTCGGTCATGGGTTGATTGTTTGTGATTAAGACGGCCGGGACATTGACTTTCGTCGTCTATCTTTTGTCAACGCATCCCCATGTGCTTGCTCGTCTGAGGGAGGAGATAATGACTAAGATTGGTCCCAGAAACCGCCCTACGTATGAGGCGATCCGTGACATGAAGTACCTCCGCGCGGTTATTAATGGTAAGCTCCCTGCCATTTGAGCGGAGAGATCTTATAAATTGTTGTTTCAGAGACTCTGAGATTATTCCCGGCCGTGTAAGTGCTTACATCCACCAGTCTCGTATATCTCACTCATTTTAACTGCAGACCATTCAATGTTCGGTAAGGGAAGAATGATTTTATTTTGATAAAGCGCTCACCGTAAGCAGCGAGAGTATCAAAGCAACTACTTTTTCTTCTCCCGATCCATCGGAGAAGCCATATTATGTGCCAGCAAATACTCAGTGTGTCACTAGCCATATCAAATTATAGAAGGTAACAATTCTCGACAGGGTGACGTATTCTGTGTTCATCATGCACCGCCGAAAGGATCTTTGGGGTCCAGATGGTAAGCAGCCTTCACTTTAGGTTCGCTTTTGTTGATCTCATTCGCCTGGGGCAGCCGAAGAATTCGATCCCGACCGTTTCCTCGACTATCGGTTGCACAAGTATCTTACACCACAGCCGTTCATCTTCCTTCCGTTCAATGCCGGCCCTCGCATTTGTCTTGGTCAACAGGCAAGCACTCGTATACACACCCTCTTTTCTTCCTTTGTTAACAGAGTACCGATTTCAGTTCGCGTACAATGAAATGTCTTTTATGTTGATTCGGCTCTTACAGCAATTTGATACGATTAGTCTAGCACCCGACGCACAAGCTCCTGACACGCTTCCTCCTCCTTCTTGGGGAGAAGCGGGAGGCCGGAAGGCGACGGAAAAGATCTTCCCGAAGATGCATCTCACCATGTATGCACATGTAAGTTCCGAGTCGATCTTACTTGTGGCCATAGTTATCTGACACGTCGACACAGGGTGGGCTGTGGGTGAGAATGACGGAGGCCGACAATGAGATTGTCTGAGCAGCATACCTGCTACTTTGCTTTTGAACGCTGTCCTAACAAGTGTACATCCACCATATGCTTCGTATCTATTTGAAATGCTTTGTACCGATTGCGGTGAAGGACCTAGTGGTGCTTTACATCCTAACAGTCGTTGAATTGTATCACACTTCCATTCTGCGGCAGCTACTACAGTCCATGCCAATGATGCATGTACCACGCACCATTAACCAACTTCAGAACAGAAAGAATACAATGAAATTCTGCATAAAGAAATTTCCTGGACTAATGGCGGGATTCTCAACCTTGACAGCCAATGCGCATCTAAAGCTTGGGATTTTCCTCAAAAAGTTTCTCTACCGCAGCATCGATCGCTTGAGGAGTCGTCGTCGAGGCCCAACGATTCACGACGTTGCCATTCTGATCAATCAAGAACTTCTCAAAGTTCCACTGTAACAACCCCACACGTTAGGACAACAAAACTCAAACTACCACACTACGGACCTTGATCCGAGCCAAACCCAAGATGCCAGATTTCTCGTTCTTGAGCCATTGGTAAACAGGGTTGGTATCGTCACCGTTGACATCCGATTTCTTCATGAGAGGAAAGGTAACTCCGTGGTTGAGTTCACAGAACGATGCGATGGCATCGTCGTCACCAGGTTCTTGACCGCCAAACTGGACGCAGGATCTTTAGCCAGAAACATTTCGATGAGTCGACACCCAACCCACTCACTTGGTTGCAAGGAAATCCGAGAATCACGAACCCACGGTCTTTATATTTGTCGTACAAGGATTGCAGACCTGTAACCGAGGTCCGTCCCAGTGATCGCTGAGCAGACAACGGGTATATCTTACCTTTGTACTGCGGAGTAAACCCGCTGTGATTATATCGTTAGTGTCTACTCGTCTTCGCACACGAACGGTCCGAGAAAAAGGGCTGCGCATACCACTGCGATGCAACGTTGACGACGAGGACGACCCTGCCCTTCAATTGGTCAAAGTCGTAGGTCTTGCCACCCGGCAGATCTGCTTTAAGGTCATAGAAAGTGGTACTAGTCGAATTCGACATCGTTTGTCTTGACAAAGTTAAATGGAACCGTTGCAGACGTTTGCGTATTGGAGTAGAGGTTTGTGGATCCTTCCAAGATGTCCAACTATGTCGCAGTCGATGGTTATACAGAAGAGTAAGATTAACAGGTATTCGGGGCTGGGAGAAGACTAGACGACGTGTTGCAGTTGATTCGGAGATGGTCGTGAACTTGAAACGCTGCATCAAGTTCACTGGATCAGTCGTAGTCAGAAGCCGGTGATTACCGATGAGCATCTGTCATGCTCGGTCACCCACGGTAACCGGGTAATATCATTCAAAGGCTCTACGCTCCAAGTTGCCCTTGTAACAACCAACAATTTTATAGAGACAAAAACCGATGAGCAATTCTGAAACTCTGTCACATGCCTGAGAACACAGTCATAGACTCCCTGGCCACTCCATTACTAGTTACCAAGAGGACATCCTAGACCCACAGTGTAAAGTTAGTCAGGAAGCCGGTTTGAGGGACATAGAGGAACGGACGGGGCACGGAGAATCCAAGGTAGGGTTTTCGGTCCAGCCGGGTTCCCAATACAGAAGTCCCAACACCTTCCCACTATAGCGGGAATTCACGCTGTTGAGAATGGCGACAATTTCCTCCATCCACGTCATCTGCCCCTTGATGTCGGCTGGAATCATTGCTTCGCTAAGCGGTGTTGCTGTCGTGTCGCACATTGCGGGCCAACCAGTTTCCACAATCATGATGTCCTGCAAATTTTCGTGAGAATAGGTCATCCAACTAGAAATATGACATGTCACAAACCTTGTTGTATGTAGACACGATGCAATCCAACGAAGAATTCAGATTCGAGAGAGTGGCGTCTGTCCCGAAATATGGATAGAGAGAGAAGCCCATCACATCGACGTCTGAAGGTGTGAGGCCACCGCCCAAGCCCTCTTCGGTCTCGCTCTTGAAAATTCCTTGGTAGAACCAGGAAATAACGTCTTGATCCCATCCATTCGCCAAATGGACAACGATTTTCGTAGACGGAGAAGCTGTGCGGACCGCAAGTGCGCCGGCGTGGAGAAGTTGGGATGCCCCATTGAAACCGTTGACAGAAATCCGTCCTGTGGGCCAGAAGGGGCCATCGTTGATTTCATTCCCAATCTGCGTTCGAACATTCAAATTGTTAAGAACACTACAAGAACTATCATGTCTGAACGATCCAACCTGGATAAATTGGATAGGAGTTCCCTGGTCATCGAATGCCCTTACGAGTTCGTAAGTATAACTGTGAAAAGTGGACATGTCGGCTATGATCGCAAAGGGCGGGGTTATAGACATACGTACGTGTAAACTTGAGGCACGAGTCCCTCGAGGTCGGTGGGCCAGCCAGCAGGGATGTCTTGCTGTCCAGGGTCGGCCCCTGTGTTCATTGGCATCAGTCCAAGGCGAGGTCCGGGTTTATCTGAAGGACATTACATGTATCGGAGTAGTGAAGATCGATCAAAATGTCCATCCCAGCAGCTTTGGCCCTTTTAGCAAGTTCAAGACCATAGGTCAAGTTATATGTCCCGGCGGTCCAAACACGGATGCGGGCGAGGTTGACGCCATAATCATAAAGAATCTGTTCAAACCGCTGAGGGGTAGCGGTTGACGATGCAGTATATTGGATGTCGGTAGTTGACTCCAATAGAAGCAAGGACGAAAAGTCGGCACCGCGGTGTCGAAGGGCAGAAACGAGACTAAATCCAAAGGTTACCAAAGCGATTACGAAGGGGCGCATGCTCGTGCGAGTCATGAGCAGCGAGTGATGAAAATCTATATGATAGAGCTGTAGTTCCATCTCAGTGGTAGGAGTCCCTCCATGACGACGAAAGGAATCGGTAAGGAATCCTGAGGAACCCCGACTTGCGCACGTGGTTTCAGGCGATTGTCGGGTTTCAATGTGCACTTGGCAGTCGAAACACATCATAAAACTTATACCCCTAGCTGCGCAACGTCTTGCATGCAACCATCGTAGAGATTTCGTGAGGAGTACATGGAACAAAGTCAAACACAATACGCCAAGTAATCGGGACCTACTTACCTGCATAGACGGCTAGATAGAGCGCTGGTGAATATTTAGCTGGTAGTCGATAGGAGTAAGGACAGACACTGACTGAAGCACACGATGACACACTTCGGTACTCTGTCGTTGTTAAGTGATCCATGAAACATTGACATGCATTACATTCCCGACGGGTCGTGAACATTATCACCATTTCGGGCATGGTGTTTCGAACGGTTAAACGTCATCTATAACTGCCCGTGCAGAGTCTTCAAGTGAGCATTCGAGGAGTAATTTAAGAGGAACGTCGAGGTTCTTTGGAACTATGGCAAAAGCTTACCTACAAAGGGGGTTTGAGCCACCCCACATCTTTAAGCATAAGTAGCCGCGGCTAGGAGAGGGGGAAATGAGTGCACGAGCTACAGTTGAGTTGGAGACGGTCGCGAAACGCTGCATCCCAAAGTCAGCGGTTACCGGTTATTAGAGTCAGGTAGTCAATTCTACACAGTATACCTCAGTCCAAGTTGCCTAGAGAATGAGTTTTTATACCGTTGCCCGATGGGAAAGTCTAAGACCCCCGCTACACGTCTGAGAACAAAGTCATAGACTGCCTGGCTACTCCATTACTAGTTACCAGAAGGTTATCCTGGAGCCCCGAAATAAAAAGTTAGAAAGTCAACAGTTTCGAAACATAAGAAGCACCAACAGCACAAGCGGAACCCAGGGCTGCATTTCCAATCCAGCCAGGTTCCCAGTACACAATTCCTAGCGCCTTGTCACCACAATTGAGGTTCACATTGTTGAGAACGGCAAAAATGTCCTCTGTCCATATGATTTGCCCCTCAATGTCGGCAGGTATAGTTGGTTCACTAAGCGGTGTTTCTGTCGTGTTACACACTGCAGGCCAATCAGTTTCAACAACCATAATATCCTGTAAACAATTATCAGAACAATTGTCTGTCGGATAAATGCAACGCCACCAACCTTGTTGTATGTAGATATGACATATTCCATTGAGGAATCGAGGTTCGAAAGAGTGGCGTTTGTTCCATAAAACGGATAGAAAGAGAAGCCCATCACATCGACGTCTGAGTGTGTTAGGCCACACCCCAAACCCTCTCCTGTCTCGCTAACGTTGAAAATCCCGCTATAGAACCAGGAAACATCAGCTTGATCCCATCCATTGGCCAAGTGGATGACGGTTTTCGTGGACGGAGATGCTGTGCGGACTGCAAGTGCACCGGCGTGGAGAAGCTGAGATGCCCCAGTAAAGCCATTGACGGAAATCTGTCCTGTGGGCCAGAGAAGACCATCGTTGATTTCATTCCCGATCTGCATTCAAGTAATTCAGGAAACACTATGACGGTGATTGTATCTAAACAAAGGGGAACGATCAAACCTGGATGAATTGAATGGTAGTTCCCTGGGCATTAAACGCCTGCACAAGTTCGTACGTGTAACTAGAGGAAATGGATGCATTAGATATGATCGCAAATGATTGTGCATAAGCCTGTCGATGAGAGTGCAGACATACTTGAAAACTTGAGACACAAGTCCTTCGAGGTCGATAGGCCAACCCAAAGGGATAGCCTGGTGTCCAGCATCTGCCCCTGTATTTTACAATGATTAAATCGTCACACGGTCCTGTCATCCGAGGGACATTACATGTATCATCGTAGTGCAGATCGATTAAAAGGTCCATGCCAGCAGCTTTGGCCCTTTTAGCAAGCTCAAGACCATAGGTTAAGTTATATGTTCCGGCGGTCCAAATACGGATGCGGGCAAGGTTGACACCATAGTCGTATAAAATCTGCTCGAACGGCTGAGGTGCGGCATTTGATGATGCAGCGTACTGGATGTCGGTTGTTGACTCCAATAGAAGCAAGGACGAAAAGTCTGCGCCATGGTATGGCAGGGCAGAAACGAGACTGGACCCAAAGGCTATGAGGAGAAACGTGAAGCAGCGCATACTGTCAGGTGCGTATCCTCATCGTCTGGGGAAATACGGTGTCCTTTCAAATATGCATGAAGCGTGTAGGAGTTTCCCGCGAGGCATCGCTAAGAAGGAACGATGGAAGCTGGCCGCCGGGCGAGTCACCCGGAATGCGCATTCCTGAGACTTGAATATCATGATTAATCTCCAGGCGCCAAGAGTGCTTAGTTCAGGTGATCGGTGCATCGTGCCGTCGGCCCGCCTAGCTCTGCGAAGAAACTCCGAAACTCCGCTTCAATCATTCACTGCGGCTCAGGTTCATTTGCAAGTCTCATGAACCGCACGAAGCCATCCACATGAAAAGGATACCGTCGTTGTCTTTTGGCAGTGAAGACTGGTATCCCGTGGAGTGGCTTTGTCTGACCGCACTTTCCATCAACTCCGACTCTCCCGACCATTCTCATGAAGTCCTTTTTTGACTGCGTTCCTCGAATACCTCCCAGCCTCTGCTAATTCTTTACTTTACGGTGCGTTGCCAAATGATTATGATTCCTGAATTATACCACTCCACGATGATACCATTATCACCCAAACCTGAGCCATTGGCGCTGGTGAAAAATATTCTAAATACTAAGAACAGCCATCTGATTCCTTGATCTTCGTCATTCCTACTTTCATTTACTGACCTTTCCATCTTAGAAACATCACAGTACACCATCGGGTTGAGTTGTAGTGTACCGGTATGCTACATGTCGACAATATGTCTCATAAGTACAATACTAACACTCGATGTCATGAGGCCCTTAGGCGCAATTGCATCTCGTAGCACCTGTTCCTACTTCTGTCCGGTCAGTTCAATGAATTTTGCTCCCCTTTCACGCTATAGGAAAAGGTCAGCTCCGTCTATGTACGCGGCGTCATCGACGAACCTCATCCGTTGCCTTTACAATGCGAAGTCTCTCTACCTCGCGTGCGCACTCAGTGATGCGTGCCTCTGTCTCCTTCACGGTTTCTCTTGCCGACTCTAATCGTTCTTGCTGGGCCCGGAGTTCCCCTTCCTTTCCTTCCCATCGAGCGCGCTCCTCAATGCAACGCGCTTCCGCCCGAGCACGCACTTCAGCCGTTCGAGCCTTTTCTTCTTGAAATCTACTTTCCGCCTTTTGCGCTGCAGAGAGTGCCCTGGCATGTGTGGCTTCGACCTTTGATTCTCGTTTGATCGCTGCTTTATGAAGGCTTTGAAGAGCTGAGAGGTTCTTCAGAGCCGAGTCCAATGCCACCTTTTCGTTGGTTGAATCCGTCTTGAGAAGTTTTGAAAACTTCTTGGACTCCCTTCCTGCCATTTTCACATCAGCGGCCTGCGTAGATCCCGGTTGAAGAACCCACTCTCTTCTTTTGCAATTCGGTCCTTTTGCTTCTGACTCAACACTCGTTCAGCTTTGGCGCCCCTGGCCAAGAGACTCTCATCAACATCGGGTTCGGCGTCTGGTCCTGTGAGTGGTGCACCATTCGCAAACGCAGAAGCCGTCCTCGTGGTGTGCGTACTTCTTGTTGTCCGGACCGACCCCTTTCTTCCCAATGCGCTGTCGCGTCCTTCGGTCGCCTTCATCCCCGATATGTCGGGTTCAGTGGGAAGAGAACGGAGGGAAGGAGTCTTCCGTTCAGGTTCATCGTCTGCATGCTTCGAAGGCGAACCCGTCTCTTCCGTATGGGAAGGTTGATTCAAGGCACTCTTTCTACAAGCTGCAAAGTGAGGTGGTACAGAAAGTGAGCGAGAAATCCTTCCATGCTGTGTCAGGACAGACCGTCATTCTCGCCTCCAGGACGGGGGTCTGTGGAACTGCTTGGTTTTTCCCCATTACCATCGTCTGTATGAACAGGGAAATGCATGACAAGCGCGTCGTAATAGAGAGTTTGACCACTAGATGCCGACGGTGTTGGCGTAGCAGACATGCAACAGAGAAAAGATGAGCGTAAAAAACATGACCGATTCCATGAAGTTGAGATGATAAATAACAATCCCGACTGAGTTGATCGACGACGTCATCAAGTCCAAACCCCTAGTCGCAACTGCGGCTACCACAAGTCCCCGGTGAATTCGCGATCAGCCGTCACCAGCAGCTCGTCCTCCTGCTCTGCGTACAACGCCTTGACTACTTCTTGCTCTTTCCAGCCTCCTCCCTTGACGGGCTCTAGAGTATATTCTATGGATAACGCAGAAAGCGCCCCTCCGTACGCATGTGAGATGCCTGTATGGCAACGATCAACAACAACTCCTGTCACGAGGATGGCGAAACGAACCGGTGTCAATGATGAGCACTTTGCCCCCGCAGCGCGCCACGATGTTTTGCAAGTGGGGCGTGTGTCCCATGACCATCCGACGCGTACCAGTCTTCTGCAAAACTTGGTCCACCCTCTCGCATATCTTGGATTCTTCGTCCTCTGCCCATCCACGGTACCACAGAGGACCGTCACTACCGTAAAGGCGCGCCTCCTCGCGCGTAGTCCCTGCGGGTAACCCAGGGTATGCGTGGGGAGGATGAGGGGGAGGCTGTGGTGAACGAGACCTCAGTTTACGAAGAAGTGATGCAGAGATATTATTAATTGCACTCGGAAATGGTTGGAGATTCGGGTATGCTGGTGCTAGCCCTCCATGCACGAAAGAGAATGCTGCATGGGAAAGAGGTCCTGCATTTGCACGTGCATAGATGCTACCTTTTTCCGGCGGATAGTCGGTATTGGGAGGTCCAAGGAGGCTGTGAAGAGGAAGGCGTGCGGCTGTCGTGTAATTGGACGCCCAGCTGGTAGCGAGCCATCCAGTAGTGACGGCCTTTTGTCGCGCGCTGATGGAGCCGAACGTCTCGACTTCGGAGGGATAAACATATCTGTGTGATGAGTTCGTCATGCGATCTGCTCAGCAGACGATTTGGGACAATTACCTCCAGTCACCTGAAAGGTACTCGTCACTATTACCGCCAGGCGTACGCAGTTAACGACTCACCAATAGCGTTCATCCACTCATGGTTTCCTAGAAGGCTGATCACCTCACCTCCCATTCCGTGTGCTTGTTCTCTGAGATCTTCCATCCATTGGAAGAGCTCGATGGTATCGTCACCTCTAGTGAGAAAGTTAGCTGGGTGGGAAGCAGGTAGCGAAAGCAATAGACCTGTCTATAATATCGCCAGTCTGTACGAAAACGTCGACGTTTCCACTCCAGTTCCCATCCTCGTCTACGACACCAGACATTTGGAGCACGCGTCCTGCATTTTCAAGGTCGCCGTGGATATCGCCGACAGCAATAATTCGCTTAGAGAAGCGGGGTCGTGGTTCTCCGACGGTAATTTCTGAGTCGTCGCCTTGCAGCGGCTGTTGAACCGACAGTGGGATTTGTTGGGTTGAAAAGGGGGCAAACACAGCTGCTTGTACATAGTTCACGAGGGTCGAAAGGATGACCGAGAGTCGGAGACCCGTGCCAAGGTGTGGTGCTGGTCCTAGAGGTGAGACGTAGGATTGGGCGAAGTAGGCAAGCGAGAGAACTAGACACGAAAGGGCAACGAAGGCTACAGTCGATGGGCGAGCCATGGTTGACCGATGGAGTGCGCAAATGACCCACTCGTCTCGAAAACGAAGAAAGAGTGAGTTGTGGTAATGATCGGACCAAGCAGAAGTCGGCTATATGAATATTCTGCAACGCCCTGCACCTCGAGGCCTTTCGCATGTACACAGTGCAGCCAGCGGGAATGCCAGTCAGGCAGTGCTACAAGCCCGTGTCAACGCTCAGCGGCTTTGGTGGGTTGGCCTCAAAGGCAACCTATCTAGGAAACTCCCGCTGCTTCGCCGTATCCAGTGTGTAGGCACCCCGTCATAATACGATATGATATCCACTGGACTGTACACGTGCACAAGGGTCTTCTGATCAGATTGCACAGAACACCCATAGTATTATATGAAATGATATTGATTGGTCACTATCATAGCGGCGACTAGAACGGAATGACCAGGACTATGCACATTTGAGCAAGCGAGGCTGGCGAAGGGCAGCGGGTTAAAGTCCTATAGACACTATTACGGAAGAGCTTTCCTTGACAATCTTCCTGAATCGGTGTCCTATTCGTCGATTCCTTGGAAGGGCGAGTTCAAATGCCAGCAGCCTGAGTAGTGAGGAATTGTAACGCTCGAACCTCCTCAGCACCGCATGGAATGCGTGCCTGCCCAGCCTAACCAACCATCACTTCAGCGACAATCGGGAAAAAGTATGTGATACATAGAACTGACCAGAGGACATGTGGCTTGTGAACATCGCATTCTCCACCGTTTGCACGAGAAACTTTATTCTTGGAACTTTGGATGATTACCGCATATGTATATTGAATCACCTGGCGGATGGTATCTTATCAAAAATTAAAACCTCGAGTAGTTTCAAAGAGAGTATCATTCAACGCACTATGCAAAAATTTTGCGTTCTTCGAAACATCCATTCCCCAACTTTCGAGGTAGTAGTGCATTTTCGCAGCAGCGATGAGGAAGCTTCTGTAGATATTCAAGTGCACCACGTGTGCACTATTTAAATCAGTGTCATTGTAGATAATATGACACCTTGATTTAGCCAGTCTAAGAGCTTATCAGCGGACATAGTGCCAAGTGTGGATAGCGACTAACCGCAGCATTTTGTGGACAAAATTAACTCCAGGATTACGACCTTTATCCACTGTCAATGAATCTCTGAGGGCTGTGTAGATGGTTTTCATTGAGCGATCCCAAGCCGTGAGGAATACCTACCTGTGCTACTGTATCGTGTGTAGTCAGCAAGAATCGAAAGGTCCACCATGTCAATCAATAGACCACACCAAGGAAAGACTAGAAGCGACTTCGGTTAGTGCCTTTTCTGATAAAACTCTGAATATTGTACATTTCTGTCCGGGGGGGATGACGTTCATGACTTGCGCGCCATAATCAAAATTGGTCAAGGTCTTCTCTTGCGATATCGTGCAACCATACTCCGGGTGACCTGCGATCATCGTCTCCAAAAAGGACTTGGCCTTTTGCGGGCAACTAGTCACAAAGAGATAGTCGTCGACTAATCTAAGGAGTAACTGAATAACGAGTCATAAATCAACAAGAAGACCGTGATGCAACCACAACTTACATTTTGTGCATCATTCGAGGAACCGAATTCACCCATCTTCCTGGTCTCCAGATCTCCATAACAATAAGAACATAACAAGACAGATAGTACGGATCCCTGAGGAATCCCCACAACCTGGCGGTAGTATCGTGGGCCGATCTATAAAGTGACTGAATTAAAAATGAATTGGCTGCAATCTTTGACTTTACCTTGACGATATTCTCATTGATGTGCTCTTCGAGAAGTTCCATTGCCACCCGCCGGCTCTCAAAGTTGTAATTCACCTGTCAGAAATTCGTACCATGAGAAAATCCGCACCAAGTGGGACAAGTGGCGGGTACCTGATCGACAAAAATCGTATCCCGCAATGCAATCGCCAAGTTACGAGCATAAGCCACGAAATCGGGGTGCTCATCTGCGCAAACATAAGGTCGAGTTGGAATAGCCGTGTACCTAGTAAGAACCTTCTGGGTACGCCTTCCTAACGTATGTCCGTTTGACCTTGCCAGCGACCGGGTTCATCTGTCCATACTTCTGAATAAGATAAGTATCCTTAGGGCATCGTGAGTTTCCAGGTACGACCAAGCAACTTGACGAGTCACCTCTGATATAAGGTCCTTCAGTATCTTCAACAGAGTGGATTGTTCAATGGTATCGAAACAAGCCTGAACATCAACCTTCACAAAGTATAACTTGGGCCTGCCAGTGCTTCTTTCAACTCAAGCAATGCATTCTTAATACATCACTTACAATGTTCCTGATGGACAAGCCTTCAGCAAGCTCATCTTGTACGTTTTCAGCCGCGCATATATTTCATTTGGGCCAAACACGGAGGCTCCTAGTAGGTCTGGTTGACGTTGCTGTAGACGAAAATGAGACGAATGAATTTCTTCGCTGCTTAATGAAACACTGACCTTCTCATAAGTCAATATCTGAAAGGTTGTCTGAAGGATCTGATTGATGGACTGCGCACGGCCAAGACTCAAAGACTGTAGAATAGTATCATCAATCTCATTTGTCCGGAATCTTTTCATGGCTTACCTTGTTTTGGGGAATCCTGCGTCTCAAATTGACGATTGGCCGTACCCCTGTTTCCTTGGGGAGGAGCCGAACGAAGGAGAACCCAAGCTTACGTTGTCGGAGGATTTCTTCTGCTTCTTGCTGCAGAAAATTTTGTCAATAAATGATAGAGTCGATCAAGTTAACAACCTTTTCTATTTCTTTAAAGGTCTTTTCGTTGAGCTGATCTATTAAAGGGGCGCAGAGGGTCTCCCAATCGTCTTGTCTGAAATACAGGACCTGGTTTCGGAATGCAGAGGAATCGGTAACGTAAAACGTAGTCTGAAATGTGATCGTGAATCTTCTCTTCTGAAGCATCAGATGCTCACGCACCTTGATCAACGGGATGACAAAAGAATCAAAATACCAAAACAAGAACTCTTCCAATAATTCTCGGCGCTTCAGTGAGTCCGTCACGGGTACTCGTCCATGATAGCACCCAGGTTTTCCCGGAGGGATAAGCCAATCACAATCCGTGGTACTGAATTCTTGAAGGACGCGATGTAGCGATATCGTTTCAAACCGCCGAGCCACAATGAATTCCTTAACATCTGTGGTGTATTACAAATCAAAGTTGCGGAAGCCATCAGAGTACGTACAATTCTGCACCAGCTTGAAATTCTTTTGAGATCCCCAGAATTGATTTGGGATGACAAGCTTCGTCACGAGCCTGACATAGCGGAAAACCTACAATCACTATGAGCTTCACCTTGAAGGGGGCTATTTCTTGCATACTTCAACGTAGCTGCACGTGAACTCGATAAACCGAGGCTTATGCATACCATGTCTCTTGGCCTGAGAAAGTCCTTGAGGGAGAATAGAGTTTCCGCTTGAATCTATGGACACGTCGCCGCTGTATGTTGTGGGCTGAGACTCCAGCCGAACAGAGTTTTCAGAAACCATTTCCTGCTTTCGTCAGAGACCAACTTTTTTGTGACATGGGTTATACGCACGAGGATGATGCTACTATCCATCATCTCGTTGTTGGTGCTGACGACCTATGTGCGATTAGGACAATGAAACCGCGGGGGATTTAGGAATGAAAATGAAAATAACCTTTGAGGGGCAGACTTTATCATGCAATGGTTTGTAGCCACATTTGCCATGCTTCCAAATCATTTTTTCAACTAACTGCAGCACATCCTTGAGACGCTTGGGGGTTTTACAGCTACCAAGGACCTACACCGTACGTCAAACCCACGCTTGACCACAAGAAAAAGTCTTACCTTGATCTCTTGTTCCCTGTCAGTAAAATCCGGTTGCTGGTAAGTCTGTTTCCGGTTTGCGACGGACATGAAAACACTTGATAGACCATACTGTGAAGGGAAGATATATTTACTGAGGTGACGAGCGTCTTTTATAAGAGCGCGAGGATCGGGATCCTGATACGTGGCAGGATCAACACGAGGCTTCTTGAAGTATGAAGGACGCAGACGATTTAAAACATCTACAAGGTATTAAGGATGGACGACTCAACAAAAACTAAACACTCACGAGAATAGGGCAACCCAACAATGATTCTAAAGGCATCAGGATCTCGAGATGGCCTGGCGTAGAATATGCGCGTTCGCACGAAGTTTATATCTGCAGCGGTGCGTCTTCTTGTCATGAGCTGGAGACGTAAACAAGGTTCATGGCATCTTTTCACCTCTGGACCGGGGGTTGGCTGAGAACTCCTTTCATCAGGGGTTTAATGGATTGTTCATGGGAATTCGCTGTTTTGACCAATCTAAGTCGTTTCCGGGGCTGTAACTGCTGCGGGCTTTCTCTTTTTCGCTTTTGTGCTCGATAATAGGGTCCACAATTAAGAAACCCGCCTCCCGGGGGAAGTGAGACGAATATTAGTGGTTCTCCCGTGAGTTGACACAGGCATTCATTGGGTAGCGATATGAATAGCGATGTCTTCAAGAGAAGGTGTAGCATCGCGTCAGCGCCAATTCTGAGAGCACCATTAATCACTGTTTAGTGTTGAATTCGAAGATATAACCTCTGCAGCATGAATTCCCACTCTGGTCCGTGCAGCGCTGTCACGATCGTGTTGATGAACCGATTGTATATCCCGGAAGACGTTGTATGGAGTCGTCCACTATCCGGAGCCTACGCCCACGGCTATGACATGTTGAAAATGAAGATGTAGGACAACTTACGCGCTGATATCCCATGGCAATAATATTGTTAGGCCTTGCCCTCGAAGTCAGGAATAGCCGTTCATGAACCTTTTGGATGACCTAATTGGACATTGTCACCAACCGAGTTATGGTATGATGTATGCTCGTCAACTCACGTCTCGCATGTACATTAATGGCGGCGCGACCACGAAGGATGGACGTGATGAAGCATCGGACTTGAGTCCGACATACGACGTCTTCAACAAGTCGCAATACGATTGCGGTTCCGAGTCATCGTCGGCAAGGATGGTAAGTGTCCCTGAGTTGGGAGAATCGGAGGGTGGTTTGAGGATTTCCTGCAGGTACCTTTGAAGCGGGACCACTTCGTCGAAGTAGAGAGCAAGGGTTGTAAGGGTGAGTGACTGCGACTGTCGCGTCGACATTGTTTTGTCACCTTACACACGTAGAGAAGATGCAAAGAATAGGTGGTTTGCCGAAAGCCACTTGAATTTAAAGGATTCGACACGCGACGGTGCATAAGCGACACAGGCCCGACTCTGGCATTGTGTACTCCGAGTCCGGGTCGCGTCACATCATAGTCAAAGATCGTACATAGTCATTGTTCCACAAGCGTGTTCGTTCTGTGGGATATCACCAACTGCTACAGAATCTAACATTGGACCCATCACACGGTACACCGTGACCGCCGCGCTCGCGCTACTCGACTCAACATTTTACTGGGCAGTCATCGCCGACACGCTCCGCCAAAACCTGCATTCGATCACCAATAAGAATAGCACGCGAGAAAAAAGTGATCAAACTCACGCGCACCGCGCCACGAGAGTAGGGTCAGTCGTCACGGGCTGCACGACCGGCACATACGCTTCTGTGCGGTTGAAAAGCATCTCCGTTTCGCCGATGGCGTATTCATTCCAATAGGGTGTAATGTTCGTTGGGTCGTATTTGATGTTGACGTTCGAGTACATGGCAAACGCCATGAACGTTTGCGTAAAAGCAGTGATGAACTGCGTGTTGTTGTAGGGAGGAGGGACGCTAGTGTCAATTGGAGTAAGCAAGCAAAGAAAAACAGAAAAAGGAAGAAGAGCATACTCGTCAAAGTAATATGCCACATCATTGCCGTGAAGCCCTGGAGGGATGGCAAAGATACCCTAGCAAAATGCATGTATACGTGCCCTGGTGAATACGTTTCGTATGCACTGACCTTGAACGATCGACCCGAGAACGCTTCCAACAGATAGTAAGTTGGGCAAACAAAGATTGCTACAAGCTCCTCAGTCATCCGAATAATATTTCGGCAGAGCATTTACTTACAATCACCCATGACCGAGATAGCCTGCTCGAGTGGTGAACCCATATCTTGGTACATGTACGCGGTTTCCTGAGTTTGCAGTTCTGTCATGTCGGGGAAAAGCTGGGAGACATAGTCTGTAATCGTCAATGTCTCGTTTGGGTTAGTGAAGTCTGCGCCTTCGTCTGTGTTTCCGAAAGCGAGGAACATATTCTGAGATAAAGATGAGTCGAGTGACTAACGTATCGTTTACGGAGCACTCACACCGTTGACTTTGCCGTTTGCCAAGGTCACAGTAGGTCGCTCGACAATGAGTACACCGTCTACCACCGGTACCCATATGTATGATCCATAGAATGCAGTTCCAGCCAGATAACTGTCGATGGTCGCAAGTGTAGTCACGTTGACAGTTCGTAAACAAGCAAGGGTGTCTGCAGTGGAGTTACATCTACGTGCAAGGGCGAGAGGAGTACAGTTTCAGTCAGTCGGAAGGGGCGGAGCTTACCCTGCTAGGGAGACAGCTTGATCATAATAAAACTGCCACAGCTTTCAGTGCAAACTTGGGGTGGGATAATGAAGTACAAACCTGTGGCACACGGTCATTGTACTGGTACTGCGAGGGTAAGAACGTCGAACTCGTGATTGCATTCGCGAAGAGAGGGGGCTGGGTATTTCCACCGTCGGCAACGATGTGCTGAAGAACAGCACCAGCACCTGGAATAAGTCATGGAAGCACAAATCGTTTCAGCCCCAGACTTTGAGCTTCACATACCAGCTGATTCGCCCCAAATGGTAACCTTAGAAGGATCTCCACCGAATGTCGCAATCTGAAAGGTCACATCGAATCAAAAGATTCCTCGTAACATAAAACATCATGCTCACGTTCTTTTGCACCCACTGCATTGCATAGCGTTGGTCCACTACGATACTGTTCAGCGCTTCTCAATGAGGGCACGTCGAGGGGGATAGCATACAAAGTCCAGCATTCAAAGCACCACCCGTTTTCATTTCATCCCCGGCGAGGAAGCCTAATCAACATGATCAGATTTCAAGGAGTAAGCTAGCCTCTCGTGCATACCCAAAAGGCCGAGCCGGTACTGCGTGACGACTACGATCACTCCATAGTGGGATTCTTGGATAAGGTCGGTCCCGTTATACAGGGCTGCATAGCCAGAATCGTATCCACCGCCATGTATCCAGAATACAACCGGAAGACCACCCGCAGCCGTCGACTCTGCAGGTATTCCTCCAGGTACGTACACGCTAGTGGCAATCAGTGACCACAAAGATGACCCAGGCAAGGAGACACACTTGAGATAAAGACAATCTTCTGAGGTCCCTGGCGTGGTCGTTGCACGCTTATTGAACCCATATGTACTCACAGGCGCCGTTTCACTACTGC